>JACCPG010009455.1:0-32469 GCA_016069955.1 Drepana arcuata | reverse complement strand
GGTTCGAGCAGTTGCCCGCGACGCAAAGGTCGCAAGTTCGAATCCCGTCTGTACCAATGAGTTTTTCTGAACTTAAGTACAGTGATTAGTCACACCACGAGCTTTACGGTGAAGGAAAACATCGAGGAAACCTGCATACGTCAGAGAAGAAATTCAAAGGCGTATGTATAATCGTGCTTGAGTAACGGCGATGGACTCGCCATCTGTCACGTTGGCACCTAATATACCTCTGGCGGAAAGTGGGTGTGTGGGTATTACCTATACACCTCAGCCTACCCCTTCGGGGACCCTTGTGGGAAGGCGTGAGGATATATTATATTATTATAAGTTGGAAGTTTTGAAATCATTATTAGCAACGTAATCGTTGATATACTCGTTTTTCGAATCGTGTTGAGGAACCCTAACTGCAAACCTCTTTCATCACAATGCCGATGCCAATTATAATGCAGTAAAGTTGAGGAAAACTAGGTTTAAGGCGTAATTATATTTAAGCTGTAACTTGGTGGTGTAAGCTGTACTTGGTCTCGCCGTAAAACGTGCCATTAAAATCCCACTTTATGGGCGTAAACGTAACAATAAATATTAAAGTAATATACATGCATTGAACTCGTTATAATAATATAATACACGTTTTAATAATTAATTAAAAATGTTATATATTATTAATATTAATATATCCTCACGCCTTCCCACAAGGGGCCCCGAAGGGGTAGGCGGAGGTGTATAGGTAATACCCACACACCCACTTTCCGCCAGAGGTATATTAGATGCCAACGTGACAGATGGCGAGTCCATCGCCGTTACTCCAGCACGACTATACATATGCCTTTGAATTTCTTCTCGGACGTATGCAGGTTTCCTCTCGATGTTTTCCTTCACCGTTAAGCTCATGGTGTGGCTAATCACTGTACTTAAGTTCAGAAAAACTCATTGGTACAGTCGGGATTCGAACTTGCGACGTTTGCGTCGCAGGCAACTGCATATTATAGGTAATTTGATACCTATTATTTATGTCCAGTATATTATATGAATTAATTGTTTTCGTTTACATTATACATAATTCGACGCTCTTTTTTATTGTTATTTTATTTCCACTAAGATGGCAAACAAGGATACGGTCTACCTGTCGGTAAGCGGTTACCATGAACGCTTAACGCTCCCAACACCAGTGATATCTTATCATAATTAGTACTCTATGAACATTCTAATGTCGTATATATTTAGGTGTAAGACCACGTTCCAATTACAAAGATCAAATTGATCGAGCACTTAGGATGGGAACGTCAAGAGTACCCGAAACCCGCGAGCATGTATGAGACTGATGAATATGGATGAAACGCTACTACGCTACCTTTATTGCCTACCCCGTAAGGAACTTAGCATGTTGATAAGTATGTTATTATGATAAAGATATTGAGTTTGATTTTGAATATTTAAAACAAGCTGTGTCCCGCAGTTCTTGCTGGAGGCCTAGGTCTCGCCATTGCCCGGTTAAGTAGCAAAAGTTCCCGGAACTCACGCTAAGAGAGACAATACAAAAAAAAAACCCGTAGTTCTTGCAAAAAGTCCGTAATTAGGTTTTCATGAATACTGTTTTTTTTTCAAAAACTGGGCTTACGTATTACAAAAACTGGGCTTACGTATTACAAAAACCGGGCTTACGTATTACAAAAACTGGGCTTACGTATTACAAAAACTGGGCTTACGTATTACAAAAACTGGGCTTACGTATTACAAAAACTGGGCTTACGTATTACAAAAACTGGGCTTACGTATTACAAAAACTGGGCTTACGTATTACAAAAACTGGGCTTACGTAGTACAAAAACTGGGCTTACGTATTACAAAAACTGGGCTTACGTAGTACAAAAACTGGGCTTACGTATTACAAAAACTGGGCTTACGTATTACAAAAACCGGGCTTACGTATTACAAAAACTGGGCTTACGTATTAGAAAAACGTTTTTCCAATGGGTTCAGCAGTTCAAGATTTCACTGCTTATAAGTGACGAATTCTGTATCTTTATTGCACTGCTGTGTTGGTCATTAGACTGTTTATTAATAGCAAGTGAAACTGTGAGCGCCTTTTCTCGTTTAAAGTGAAAGGTACATCAGCTTAAGTAACATCAAGTTGGTATCACTTAACACAAACGGTAATGTGCAGTTGTAATTGAAGCTAAAATGAGAACTCGAGTACTCTTCATCACTCGCACTTAGTTCAATTTTTATCCGTCGCACACATCTTTATAATTAGCGGAAGGGTAATTATCTTGATTATAAATCACGGTTACCTTCTATCTGGCCATCTGACAGTAAACCATAATAGTTTCAGTAAAAAATTACTGCAGAAAATGTATGTACTTTTTGGCGAACGCTGTTATTTAGGATTTTAGATACCATCTATTTTAAATTAAGAAGCTTTTATGACTGTGAGCTCCATTACCTAGATTCGAGCTAGTTATAATGTTATGAGCTTTTCTGAACTTAATTACAGTGATCAGTCACACCACGAGCTTAAGGGTGAAGGAAAACATCGAGAGGTAACCTGCATATGTCTGAGAAGCAATTCAAAGGTGAATGTATGGTCGTGCTTGAGTAACGGCGATGGACTCGCCATCTGTCACGTTGGCACCTAATATAAGTCTGGTGGAAAGTGGGTGGGGTACTACCTATACACCTCTGCCTACCGCTTCGGGGACCTTTGTGTGAAGGCGTGAGGATATACCTATTATTATAATATTATGCCGAGATGGGTTCTGTACTTTATAAGATATCATTCTTGTACAGTTGAGCTCAAAGCTCTTCTTCGTTAAAAAAAGTATTTCTGAGTTCAAGGATATGAATTATCAGACTACAGGCTTTACGGCGACGTTTACTTTGTGGGGGTCGCGGGATGAGCGATGCGGGAAGTATGACCCGAGTCTATTAATTGTACTGTAATGTAATGTGCACTCATAGATCTGTGTGTACCGCGATAATACTCAAACATTACACAACAACAAAACACAACACAACTAAAGGGAAGAAGAGTGGGGCACGTCTTCATGGATGGCACTTATTACGAGGGTACACCATCTCCCGAATATTTTTTAACATTTTTGCTCACACATTTTTACAAAAATTGTGGCAATTTTCTGTTGCGTAATCACAATACGCTCTACGCAAATCTGTGAAACACGAAAGACTATGAAATTAGTACAAATTATTTATGAGTCAATTCATACGTCAAGCAGTCATAAATTATCTATTGTAGTCAGTTTTATTTATGTGTGAATCTACTCTCAAACCGCTCACTTTGTGTTGTATCATACTTTTACTAAATTTCAATTAGCATTGTTCACGATTAGACTGAGATATTATGACGTCTTATAATTTTTGCTATTGTATAGAGTATGATAGTCTGGGTTTAAATAAAATCACTGCTATGTGACATATGATAGTAAACATGGCAATTATTACCAAGAAGAGGCAGAGGAAGGTCACGTTCCAACTACCTGGATCAAATAGATCGGATCTCAAGGACGGGAACGTTAAGAGTACTCGAAACCGACGAGCATGTATGAAGAGACTGATGACTGTGGACGAAACGAAAGAGGTATGTAAGTCTAGAGAGAACTGGCGCTCTATACTCTCTGCCTACCCCGTTAGGGACTTGGCGTGATGATATGTATGTATGTAATTATTACCATACATTGGCAATCCCAAAGATTTATAACTATATAACACTACAACCACAAGCCGAGCCAACACTGTTGCACAATTCACGAAATATACAACCCATAGAACCATAAGCCGGAGCTCTTCGGGGTGGACCTGAAGAGCTCCGTCTTACCGAGAGGTTTTAAAAAAATTACCAATTTCAAATTACCTTATTAGAATTCGGGGACCCTTGTGGGAAGGCGTGAGGATATATTATTATTATTTTATTAGAATTACATTAGAATTTACAAATTTGACCTATTCCTTTTAATAGCTTATGGAATCTTTGTTTATCCTTCCAACACGATTGATAACAATTGTCTATGGAAACTTTGTATTATCCTTCCAACATGATTGAAAAGAAGAAAGATGTGTATTATTTGGCTGGGAAATTTACGAACGAAAGTGGTTGTCTCGTCTCTGTTTTTTTTATTTATTATGTTTATTGTTATATGAGTCTTACTTTGATATTGATTCGCTGGTCATCGCTCCCATCATCAATAAGTCTTGACCGATACTGATCAGTTAAATTAAGCCTATTTTTAAGTAACATTAGTAGTAATCTACTTATCCAGCAATTACTTGACCCGTACATCCAACAAGGTGTAAGCAATTCGCCCAGCTGCCATACGAATTGCAACTACTGGCAATTAGCTAGCATGAGGGCATAGATTATGTATGTTAAGGAGAGGGAATTTCATTTGCAATGGTACATATTATCCTACTAGTACTTATCTTCGATAAGACAACATAATAAGCGATCATTGAATACTAATATATATGTCAAAGTTTTTCGTAGGCGGGCGTTCATACCTAAGAGTTTTATGTTTATTATTATTAGGCGTATAGGTAATACCCACACACCCACTTTCCGCCAGAGATATATTTTAGGTGCCAATGTGACAGATGGCGAGTCCATCGCGGTAACACAAGCACGCCGTAATACATACGCCCTAGAATTTCGTCTCAGACGTATGCAGTTTTCCTCGCGATGTTTTCCTTCACCGTAAAGCTCGTGGTGTGACTAATCACTGTACTTAAGTTCGGAAAAAGTACCAGGCTAACATCAACACACAGTGTTTCGTAATTACCCCGCCAAGGTTTGCCACTGATTGTTCTGCTACCCTCCGTATAATGCCTACACCATTACACCAGGAAAGGACTTCTATAAAGAACTTTGCCATCATCGCTAGCCTTCGGCTGCGTTTTGATAACAGAATGTTTTATTCCAACATTTACCCGACAACATAAAACTAAACAGCAGAGCTCAATGTAGTTTACAGAACATTCAAATCAGTTTTGCCCATCAGTGGTACTCTAATATGCCAATAAAATACAAATTTGCATTATTTTAAAATGCAAAACATTCGATAAACTTTTATAGTGTAACATAGTCTATGATCGTATCGTGATTGGCGCTCGTTCGTCGTGGCATTAGCATATCGGAATTATTCTATTACGGCGTTAATAATTTAAAAATAATACTTCGCTAATGCACGCGACCGAAGTTATGGGTCCCTGGAGATGCTTGCGAAACACAAAAGTCTTGTAAAAGTAATTCTATCTGTATTGACCTATGGTTCATTATTGCGTATTAAGGTTTTCTCTGTTTTCGGGCAGTGATTCGTTACGTCGCTGTCATTCTCATGGTTAGACTTAGAGTTATGATTATTATCGTCTTATTCATATAAGCATGCAGGAACTATTGTTTTATATTATCATATTTAAGTTTTTCTGTCGTATTGTTTGGATCTAAGTCACGGTCGCTCATTATTTTTGACGTCAATAAGCTACAATGGAATCTATTCATGTCAAAGAACAAAGGTTAGTTGTTGGGAATCAGTCGGAAGAGTAAATATCATGCTTCATTTCGCCGCGGTGGCCGAGTGGTTCGAGTGGTGTGCAATGCAAAGATAGCACATTTGAATCCCAATTATACCAATGAGTTCTTCTGAACTTAAATATGTCGAGTGATTAGTCACACCACGAGCTGTACAAAATCAAAATCAAAAATCAAAATCAAAATATTTTATTCAACATAAGGGACACAGGGAACACTTATTGAACGTCACGTTTAATATAGACTAAAGTTACCACCGTTTCCAAGAAAAATACCTGCCAGGAGAAGAAACGGCGAAACAAACTCCCCGGTTTGCTTTTTTAACATTTGTTCCCTTTTACGTAGGGGTAGTTACATATATAAACTCTGTACAAGAGGAGCAATTCATTGCCATGCATGGCCATCATTAAAATAATCTGTTTTATAATAAGCCTTTTGAATTTTGTAAAATGTTGTACGGTGAAAGAATACATAGAGAGGAAACCTGCATACGTTTGTGAAGAAATTGGTTTTAATCAAAATACACAGAATATAAAGTACTTAACAATCTGGTGATAAGAGTACAGTGGGCGACAGAGAAAGGATATGGCGAGTAACGGGTTGCAATAAATCAGTCGCGAATGCCGCTTGCAGGTGTTGCACCACTGGAAGCTGAAATATTGCCTCAAAGATTATGCAACTGCAGAAGTTTCTTATCATTAATGTGGTTGACGATTACCTACATCCTATTAACTCCTATTGCTATTGATAATAATTGAACCAGGTCTCGCACTGCGCTGTTTCAAAAGAGTTCCAAAGGAGCTGAACTTGCTTAGTGCACTCCCTCTTACTCACACCTTAGAGGGTACATAATGGAGTTCTAGATGGGTGTAAAAGATTCCTAGACGGTCGCAACCCTCGAGGTAACTGCTTACCATTGGCATATCCATATGTTTGTTTGCCACATAATACCTAGCAGCATACACATATAAAAAATCCAAGTAGTTTGTAAGTCTGGAACTGGCACTATACTCTCTCACTCCGTATCCCGTAAGAGACGGAATATGAAGAGTTCGTATAAAATTTCTAACACAAATATACAAAGCATAAGTGTATACAAGACGAAGCAGAAGAAAACCACTTTGCAATTACCTAGATCAAATCGATCGGACACTTAAAGATGGGAACGTCAAGAGTACTCGAAACCGGCAAGCGTATATGAAGAGACAAGCAAGATTAAAGCAACTTCTTCGCTAAGACGTATGTATAGTCGTGCTTAAGTAACGGCGATGGACACAACGTCTGTCACGTTGGCACTTAAAAATATCCCTGGAGGATAGTGGGTGGGTTCTACCCATGTGGGAAGGCGTGAAGTTAATTTTTAACTGTAAGTAGTCACTTATATAACTATATAATAATATAATAATATCCTCACGCCTTCCCACAAGGGTCCCCGAAGGGGTAGGCAGAGGTGTATAGGTAATACCCACACACCCACTTTCCGCCAGAGGTATATTAGGTGCCAACGTGACAGATGGCGAGTCCATCGCCGTTACTCAAGCACGACTATACATACGCCTTGAATTTCTTCTCAGACGTATGCAGGTTTCCTCTCGATGTTTTCCTTCACCGTAAAGCTCGTGGTGTGACTAATCACTGTACTTAAGTTCAGAAAAACTCATTGGTACAGTCAGGATTCGAACTTGCGACCTTTGCGTCGCAGGCAACTGCTCGAACCACTCGGCCACCACGGCTAGTTATATAACTGTTTTTTGTAAAGATTGTTAATTGTGGTTACTGTAAATAAACTAACATATTTATGCAATGACAAATCTATTAGTTGAGACACATGTTGATTTTGTGGAATTCAGATGAAAATATTCAAAAGATGAAACAAGGTGATAGCGATTAATGTCTCTCAAGACAATATTATTCACATAATGGTCTTATTAATTGGTCCGAAAGACATAAACGAGACGGCTGCCACAAAGTATCAATATTTATAAGAAGTAACGTACGTAGGTGGAACGACACAAAAAGTTCAAGAATAAATCCATTACAGTGTCAAAAGTATTCTTACAAAATTATATGCGTAATATTTTAGAATGATCGTCGGTCGTAATTATTATGTGGGTTTTGCAGCTCGACTGTATAATTTGTGAGACAATTGGCTCCTTGCAAAATAGCCAATTATGTCTGTGAATTTTAATATTAGAGTACTTCACAATAGGTATTTGACTGAGCATGTATCAAATTCATTGTCTGCGTTGTACGTGGATATTTATTTGGTTTACGCTTCGCTGCATCCAGCTGGATAACACCATCGGGGATGCGAACTGAGTTTTGCTTTGTAATTACACAACTAAAAGGCGTGACTGTAAAATAAGCGTGCTAATTTATTTCATGAGAAGTTGCAGGCCGTGTAGTTTCACCTACAACGAATATATCTGCAAGCTCCGACCCAGACTTAAGTATATCTCTTGTAGGAAGGCGTAGTCTTTTGTATGAAGGCGAAACGATATACCTATATATTGAAGATACATTAATTAAAAATAGTTATAGTCCATAATATACGCACTAAAATATTTTATACTACCTGTGTCCGCGACTTTATCCGCGTGGAATAGTATACTTTTATTATTTATTTATATTAATAAAAATAACTAAATTTGTAAATTTAATAAAAATAATAGTTCCTCCTTATTACATCAGCTATCTGCCAGTGAACACGTCACGTCAAAATCGGTCCAGCCGTTTCAGAGATTAGCCGGATTAAACAGACAGACGGGCAGTTAGTACATTCTAAAAATGTTATTTTGGTATATGTACCGTACCGTTATCAACAGACTCCAATTTTCGAGTCAATCGAGTACTTTAAAAAAATCCATTAATCTTGTAGGCTTAAAACCGTTTTCACTCCTACAACACGCAAATTCGTCTGTTATTAAGACGCTCATAGATGTCGATTGTCAGACTTTATCTCAGTAAATTCTCACCTCAGTGTTGTAACAAACCGTAAAATACAAAACACGATTTTAATTAACAACTCTCAACTATTTCTTCATACATAATTAATTACCATTACGCGCCTACGGATTTGTATAAAAAACGATGCAGCTTGCCAGTAACTTGTTACTACTAAATTAAGCCTTATTACAGAGGGAGAGAGGCTAGACTCCTTTGTTGTATAGTTACCCACTGTCGGTTTCAATTGTAAAGGCTTACGGAGGTTGTATATCATTTGAATAACAACCGGGTATAAATAACAGATTTGTAGAGTTTGTTCTACTTGGAGTTCTAATATGCAAGTCTTTTGATTTGGTATACTGGAAACCTGCATTGCGTTTATTTATTTATTTATTGAGTTTAAGAAGAAATTGGAAGGCGTATGTAAGATCGTGCTTGAGTTACGGCGATGGACTCGCCATCTGTCACGTTGGCACATAAAACGTATCTCTGGCGGAAAATGGGTGTGTACTACCTATACACCTCTGCCTCGTCATATCCTGGGAAAGGAAATATATTATATCCGATATCAAAAACGTGTGTGCAAGAAGAGGTAGAGGAAGGCCACGTCCCAACTACCTGGATCAAATCGATCGAACGCTCAAGGACGGGAACGTCAAGAGTACTCGAAACCGACGAGCATGTATGAAGAGACTGATGAATATGGACGAAGCGAAAGAGGTATGTAAGTCTAGAGAGAACTGGCGCCCTATACTCTCTACCTACCCCGTTAGAGACTCGGGGTGATGATATGTATATTGTATGTAAAAACCATCTCAAAACATTATTCAAGTCTAGGTTTTTGGTAAATATAATGCGTGTTTTAACGTTATTTCAATTTTAATTATAACTTTTTTTGCGGACTTAGTCGCGGGTAGCGCCTAGTTTAGTTTAAAAACGAAATCGATGCGAAGTGGAACAAACCTGTTAATACCCATAGAAGTCTTCATAGCCCCATATTCGGATAACAAAGTTTTATAATAATGTACAGTACACCTATCAAAACTCCATTATTCGACCACTTCCATTGGGCTTTAATGAAACGTGAATTTTATAACGAACGTTGAGTGCCGGATCACGTTTATTTGATACTCTGCTGTCGGAGCCATTATGATATGATATCGTCATTAAATCGTGTGATCGCATGTTATTTCTCTGTGTAAGATCGATTTGACGGACTCGTGTCCGTTGGACGTCACTCATGTTTTCCTTTAACAAGCACCAGTCTCACACAGGTGAGATGGGCACAGGATAAGAGTAGCCATGGGGTAACTTGCCGGTTCTTCTCTTGGGAAACGACAAATCCGGACCGTGCACCTTTTTCGACAATTTATAAGTATAAACACATAGCTCTATAACACTGTCAAATTTAAGCTAAAGACAACATTGTGAAAGAAAAAAGATAAATACAAAATAAAATAATATATATGTTATATTAACCTTATTATTAGCCTTAGAATTTTATGGCCAACATCAATGGAAATTAACGATATAAATTTGCAAATCGAACGCTATTATAATTTTACCAATATAAAACGAGAAACGATGTTCTGACAAGCTATACGAGCGTATTATATTATTTTCTGCTGTTCCACAAAAATGGCAGATCTTAAAAATCCAATCAAGGAGTTTCTAATTACTAAATTAACCAAATTTAAGATGCAAATAATGCAAAACAAATAGACGTCATAAAAAATAGTATTTTTTTTATATTCGCTCCGAGCACGCAACCCACAATAAATAATGAATTTATAAGCAATAATTATACACATTCATGAATAAAGATCGAGAATCGTTCCGTATCGAGACAATAATCGATACTATATTATTTATGCAATCGTAAAATGCGGATATGTACGCGAATGGGCTATTTAAATTTAATTTGTTTTTATGACTCTGTTATTTATGGTTATTGAGGACAATCAGATTTTTATTCGCACGGTAAAATAAAAAAGAGTAGAAAGACGATATCTTTACTAGGAAACGACGCCCCACCAGGGCCGCCTTAAGGCGACAAAAATCTTCCAAATATTATTATCTATATTAAACTTTAGTTCGCGTGTGACGTGTGTCGTGTGGCGTGTGTCAAATTGAAGTAAGGCGGCATTATTATTCTATATGAATGTATTCATACATATCGTTGCGCCATGTAGGGTAGGCAAATATGGACTGATCTATCTCTATTGTTTTGATAGGGGATTTGGATTTGGATTGGATGTTCGTTGGTTTCGAGTACTCTTGACATTCCCATCCTGGAAGATTTAACCTGCATACGTCTGAGAAGCAATTCAAAGGCGTATATATAGTCGTGCTTGAGTAATGGCGATGGACTCGCCATCTGTCACGTTGGCACGTAAAATATATGTTTGGCGGAAAGTGGGAGTGTGGGTACTACTTAATACCCGTCTGCCTACCTTTTCGGTGACCCTTGTGGGGAGGCGTGATGATATATATTTCTTAAAAGGCCGTCTGGTTTTGTTGTTACAGCTCTTTACTTGATTGATCAACGACGTATTGTCAGCAGGAATATTAGAGTGAGCAAGTATTTTTTCAATACATGTATTGGTTAATATTCAAATGGCAAAGGTGACGACAACAGATAAATAAAGAGGAATTAAATGGCAGATAAGAAATGTTGAAGCCTATACATAACTTTAACTTTCCATATAAATGGTGGATTAACACAGATTAGCTAAAGTCGGTAGATTATTAAAAACTAGTAGCGTTAATTCCCATTTGAGGTTATAACCTGTGATCATATATACGAGGACAATAACATGAATATGTTTCGACTAATATTTATTATATATATTAATATTTATAATATTATTTATCGAGTATTAAAGCTGACGGGATAAATAAGGGAGCTCACACATACGACAAACTAAAGTCGCAAGTCGTACTATGTTTTTTAATGTTGGCCAAAATGTTAATGATTTTTATTTGTACAACACTTACATATACAGGATGTGCTTCAGAAAATAGATCAGTATTCCCCCTTTTCCGCCAGAGATATATTTTAGGTGACAACGTGACAGATGGCGAGTCCATCGCGATTACTCAAGCACGACTATACATACGCCTTTCAATTGCTTTTCAGACGTATGCAGGTTTCGTCTCAATGTTTGTCCTTCAACGTTTAGTTCGTGGTTATATTAATCACTGTAGTTATGTTTAGAAAAACTAATTGATGCAGTTGGGATTCGAACTTGCGATCTTTGTGTCACAGGCAATCACTCGAACTCGGCCACCACGGCTGTAAAGATATGTAAAGATCTACTCGTGTTATTATCACAAACAATAGGATATTTAAAACAATTACAAGCATGCGCATTATTTTAGAAGTCTGTGTGGGCGTACCTAAAAGCACACTCTTGAGCCCACTCTATAATTCCTTAGGATTTAACGAGCTTCTAGTTCAAGCAAGGATCTTAGTAAACGCTCTCTATTTTGATAACGATGACAGCTGTCAAAATTAACGTATTGTATTATAACTCGGTTTAAAGGTCATATTTTTATAATATAAACTGCAAGGTCGCTAAAGGACGGGAACGTCAAGAGTACTCGAAACCGACGAGCAGAGCGAAAGAGGTATGTAAGTCTAGAGAGAACTGGCGCTCTATACTCTCTGCCTACCCCGTTAGGGACTCGCCGTGATGATATGTATGTATGTATGTATAAACTGCACGTCTTACCACTAAGGTCACCATAGCCAGGGATGTGTTTTCGCTATTGTCGAGTTTTTCGAGTAGTTGTCTGCTTCAATGAGTTTTTCTCAACTTAACTACAGTGATTAATCACACCACGAGCTTAACGGTGAAGGAAAACATCGAGAGGAAACCTTGGATACGTTTGGGAAGAAATTCAAACGCGTATGTATGTCGGTCGTTCTGAATATAAACGGCGATCGACGCGTTATCTGTCAATATGGCACATAAAACGCTGATATCTCGGCGGATAGTGGGTGAGTAGGTACTACTTATACACCTCTGCCTACCCCTTTGGTGACGCTCGTGTGAAAGTGTGAGGATATATTAAGGTGCCAAAGCGAGCCCGTCTCCGTTTCTCAAGGAACCTAAGCACAATCATAAAATCATTTAATATCATCACATTTTAATATTAATATATCATATTAATCCGCCGCGCCATAATATATTTAAGAAACTTATTTTTTTGCATTAATTTTTAATATTTACGAGTATCTTCATCGGAATTTACATAGCATAATTGTTTAAATATTATTTATGAACGTAAATGTGTAGACACAGTAAATACGTCATGTTTTATTCATTAAATTGAGAAAACGGCGTCTGGAACTCATCTCAATATATATATATATATTGAGATGAGTTCCAGATATATATATATATATATATATATATATATATATATATATATATATATATATATATTTATTTATTATATATTGAGATGAGCTGGATCAAATAGATCGGACTCTGAAGGACGGGAACGTTAAGAGTACTCCAAACCGACGAGCATGTATGAAGAGACTGATGAATGTGGACGAAGCGAAAGAGGTATGTAAGTCTAGAGAGAACTGGAGCTCTATACTCTCTGCCTACCCCGTTAGGGACTTGGCGTGATGATATTATGTATGTATGTATGTATATATATATATATATTTCTTCACGCCTTCCCACAAGGGCTCCTGAAGGGGTTAGCAGAGTTGGCCTCACCCACCTACTTTTCGCCAAAGATATATTTTTGGTTCCAACGTTAATGATGGTGAGTCTATTGCCGTTATTCAAACACGACTATACATACGCCTTTTGAATTGATGTCGTTCAGAGGCAACCACACGACCACGTTCTAGATTGTACTTATTACCTACCACGTAACCTAGATCTACTCGCTCAGACACAAAAGGATGTAAACGTCAAGAGTACTCGTATACGGCGAGCATGTACCTATGGTGATATTCATCATCTATGGTGGATGAGTCGAAAGAGGTCTGTAGGTTTAGAGAGAACTAACGCTCTATCCCGTGAGAGACCCGTTTTTAAATAAAATGTTGATTCCTATATTTTAATTCGTGTATATCTTCAATCAGTAAAAGTTATAGAAATTTTGAACTCAATATTCAACCTGATAAAAAAATACATAATTTCCTCACAATATTAAATGGCCATTTCAGGAGAAAGATTGTGGTAGTTGGAACGTTAATATATTAAAAGTCGCATCTGTTTTCATATACAATATTCTTTGGCAAAATCAACGACATCCGGGGCTCATAAATTCTACGGCTCTTTTCTAAAATTAATATAGCATAATTCTAATATAAAACCTTAATGAGTGGCGAATAGAGCTATAAATATGCTAAATATTACTGGCTGGTCCAATAAAAAAACCAAAATATGAGCGGACTCAATTGTCTGCCTAATTTGTTTACGCTGATTCTTGGCAGTAACGTTTTGTTAATATTGAGTGGCTGATTACTTTTTTTATAAATTCCTTTGAAGCGTATTAAGATACTTTTGGAATTGTTTGGAAAACATACCATTTTATATTATATATTAGATATTTTGAACGGCTGGTAAGTTGGTTGGCAGTAGCTCTGCCACAAAAACTTATTGAGTATAGTTGATACAATATAATAATAATTTGATGGTATTAACAGCAGTGATGGCCTTTTTAATAGTCGCCTGCAACAAAAACTTGAGAAAATACAATGAACCTAAAAAAATATATATGTGTGTATATATATATATATAATTGGTATAAATTGGTATTGGTATAAATATTGCCCTTGTGTGCACGTTTTTTGTAGTTTTCTTTTGTTTCCCAACGGTACCAAAATTATGTGTTTATTAAAATAACGCATTACTTCCGCCGGCGCGTTCAGTGGCCGTAAAATAACAAGGTCTTATTACAATTTTATTTTAATACATAAATAATTATATAAGCGCGACTTGGTACCGACCGCAAGTGCTCCAACTGCGTACGAACAGAGTAATGTAATTGCTCTTTCTTTTTCAAAGACGTGTTTCTATTCTTTATCTATTTATGATGTTCCATGTCTCACGTCAAGCATGTGTCGTACGTCAAGTGCATTATAACTATATTATGTAGGTACAAGCTGCTAGTGATAGTGCCATCTACAAAGACGCGCCCCACCAATTTCTCTTCGAAGGGGTCGCGAGATGCGCGGAGTATAACCCGAGTCGACATCAGGTGATGAATGATGGCCATGCATGGCAATGAATTGCTCCTCTTGTTGTAAGTTAATTCTTTGCTACCCCTACGTAAAATGGAACATGTGTTAAAAAAGAAAACCGGGGAGTTTGTACCGCCGTTTCTTCTCCTGCCAGGTTTTTTTGTCGACGCGTCCACTTGTGGCTTTCAAACCTCAATGACGTACCGTCGAGTCAATCACCATACTGACCATCAAGCCCTTCAATCGGTTTGCTTCAGTAGTAATATCGTTGCCAGTCCTGATATTTGTACACAGGTATATTAGACAGTAATTTCTGCAGGAACCTGTTATGTCAGAGCTATCCTCTTAAAATGAAGAAAATACATTGCTCACTAATAATTCAGTCGATAATGTATTCATAAGTGCAATTTATGATAGTATTACAAATAGTTAACATTCAAAAGCTGACCTTCTAAGTCATAATATTAACATAGGTATTTGATTAAACGACACACTTCATTTTACAACGCCACTCAACTAGATAATTATCTTATTACAAAACTTACGGTCGTGACCAAAATTATTGAAATTTATTCACTTGAGTATCGAATTACTTGGAAATCGAGTGATTTAATCGATAATAGCTGGAACTTTGTCGATAAACGTCCAGTATCGAACTGAGTCGAGTTTACGACGACGTGTCGGACAGACCGACATTACGTTACCTGTTTATGGTGTCAAGAGTTATAAGCACTGCGGCTTGTTTGAGCGCGTAACGTGGTATCTCGCATCGATTATTATATTCGAATAAAAAGATTAACAAAAGATCTTTTTATTTCTGTTTGCAAATCGTTCTGCAACAAATTATGCTTTCTGGGAATAAACAATCAAGACTTCCGATTCCTTTAGATTTTTTTTGTGACAGCGAATGTCGGGAACTATCGCCAATGCAGTCTATAATATTCGCGAGTCCGTACATAGGCCTTGGAGAGTTTAAATTAAATAAAGATGGAACCATATGTGCCCTATATATGTTTCCAAGGTATATTGTCCACACGAATGGTTATTATATATTACTAGCTGTCCATCTGATGTAATAGAACCCCAGTCGTTTGCAATTGTTTCAGCATAGCTACTTTTTAAGGTATTTCTTGCCCACATAGTCCTGCCTACAAATGATGTTAGTCCCGTAGTTAGCTGTAATCATTGATATAGCTGTAATACATTTTGAATAATTTATAGTAATTCCAGTAAACCACTGGAAACTTAAGGTTAGAAAGAAAATATTTTGCCAGATACCGTATGATCGTTCGCAACCACTAATGTGTCGTTCACATTCTGTTACCCACATAGTTTTCCGGTTATTATTTGTCAGTTTTTGCAACAATTACACATACCTATTAAGTGCGATGTGCTCCATCTATGGTCGCCAGATAGCGATGGATTTTTACCGTTTCATTAAAATGTTCGACGCGCAATCCCGTCGAGTTGTTGCTGTTTTTGCTGAGGAAAGTGGCATGTTCTGGATCCCGGTCTTCTATCGTGTCGTTATTTCTTGGCTCAATTAAGGCGGTTGACACGTTGTCGATATTTTTTCTCACACTGCGCGTGACTAAGGCGGAACATACAGGTCGCTTAAAAACACAGAATGTTACAATTCTGGCATTAATATATATTAATACTAGCTGTGCCCGCGACTTCGTCGGCGTGGACGGCTTTCTTATATTTCAAAAAATGTTTTTTTCAATAAAAAGTATCCTATGTTACTTCTTATACCTCCAAGAATATGTGTACAAAGTTTTATGATGATCGGCTAAGTAGTTTTTACGTGAAAGCGTAACAAACAAACTTACAATCACATTTATAATATTATTAAGGATTAAGGATGTAGGAGCCTGGCTCTTGTCGGCGTCTCTGATGCAATTAATACCATTCGCTTGTACACAGGGACGTCGCTTTGACCTCCTTAAACGCCGATGATCCGGCTGATACTTGTATGTTAATCAATCTTTTCCTGTCTTTCCTTATACTTAATCATATGACGAAAGAAATCGTTTGTTCTAAATTTAACTTCACAAAGGCGACTCTTGGGGAGGCCCGAGTAGACAGAAGTAGGTATGTAGGTAGCACCTTCCGTAAATTCCGCCAGGGATATATTTTAGGTGCCAACGTGACAGTTGGCGAGTCTTTCGTTGTCACCAAGCACGACAATACAGACGTCTTTGAATTTCTTCTCAAAATTATGAAGGTCTCCTTTCGATGTTTTGCTTCGCCGTAAAGCTTGTGGTATGACTAATTACTGTACTTTAGTTCAGAAAAACTCATTGGTTCAGTCGGGATTCGAACTTGCAACCTTTGCGATGCAGGCAACTACTCGAAACACTCGGTCACCACGTCACGGAAAGTTGATGTTACACCACCAAATATATATATTAACCACCCTATAATTACTAAACATACGCAATGTGCAGTAATTTTTGTGCATACACTTCTTTACGCTTTAATAGCTTTAGGCTTAATCGTTAAATTAAGTACTAATAGTTACCTGCTTTTACTTTGAATCTTTGAATTAGGACTTGAAGGCCAGCATTTTTTTATTACATTGCTTTAACTTTTATTGATTGGTTATCTATTAAAAGTAATATCCGATCCTCATATTTGGTTTCTTTAAGCTATATTCCCGCTACAAAATTATGTTTATTTCGGGACCAACATTCATCAAGCCGTGCCGTGCATCAATTCAATAAGCCGTGGTGGCCGAGTGGTTCGAGCAGTTGCCTGCGACGCAAAGGTCGCAAGTTCGAATCCCGACTGTACCAATGAGTTTTTCTGAACTTAAGTACAGTGATTAGTCACACCACGAGCTTTACGGTGAAAGGAAAACATCGTGAGGAAACCTGCATACGTCTGAGAAGAAATTCAAAGGCGTATGTATAGTCGTGCTTGAGTAACGGCGATGGACTCGCCATCTGTCACGATGGCACCTAATATACCTCTGGCGGAAAGTGGGTGTGTGGGTATTACCTATACACCTCTGCCTACCCCTTCGGGGACCCTTGTGGGAAGGCGTGAGGATATAACATTCATCAAAATAGTTTAAGCGACATAGGCGTAAAAACCTAGCAGACAGATAGAGTAACTTTACAATGTATAGCATCAGCATGGATAGTTTAATTAGCATTGTAATCACATATTTCTTTCAATGTAACGTTGTAAACGTGTGAACAAGTAACTTGTTATTTTTTACCGCGTGTCTAAGCCCGATCTAACGCTGCGATCGATTTGTAATGTTGCCTGTTACAAGTTTTTTATGCTTCCATAAAGCAAACATGGTCTATAGAGGCTTCAATCGATGTACAGTACATTTGGTAAAAAATGCTACAAATTCAAATAAGGAATCAACGTACCCGACCGGCGCATTTCAATAATGTTTTCTGTGTTCCTCGTCGGTGCTCGCATTTCGTCTATGTATTTTTTCTTTTTTTTTATACAACAAGAGTGGCAAACAAGCATACGGCCCAGCTGATGGGAAACGGTTACCGTAGCCTATTTACGCTCGCGATACCGAAGTATCACTTGCGTATTGCCACTCTGTGTTCGGAGAGTTATAGTGTGTTGGCAGCATAAGGTTTAATCCCTCTGCTTCCAACACAATGAAACAATCCTCCCCACTCCCCAAGGAGCGCATTACTGGAAACCTTATTCACCGCGTAGGAACACAACACAATAAATTGTGTTATTTGGCTACGGACTTCTATAAGGTGGAGGTCCTGCCCCAGTCGGGCAGCTCCAAATTCGAACGGGAAACCCGTTATGCCCTACCTCTCTTAATATATATATATATATATATTTCATAATATGTATATATATATATATATATATATATATATATATATACATATTATGCCTGCCTACCCCTTCGGGGACCCTTGTGGGAAGGCGTGAGGGTATAAAAAAAAAAAAAAAAAATATGTAGATTATGTGTCTTAATGTATCTGTGGGTCATACAATTCTGTTGAGTATTTTTGCTTGAAAGAGGAATAAACATCCTCACTCCTCCTCCTCATTAAAAGGCTTTCTGAATTTATAATCTTTTGCAATTGCACCATGTGACATGGTCTAATTTCACTTAGCTTTACAAAATGTAGAATCTAAGTCCTTCACGGGGTAGGCCCGTAGGTAAGGATATCTATTTGCGGTAGAAAAATCACCGTTCGTTCCTGCTCAGATTTTGTTTGGGTACTGGACGGTAGGTATACATAACGGAATTAACATATGTTTTTATTAGCACTGTTATAAAATAGATACGAATATTATATAAATATCAGAGCTACATATTAAAGTACTCGAAACCGACGAGCATGTATGAAGAGACTGATGAATGTGGACGAAGCGAAAGAGGTATGTAAGTCTAGAGAGAACTGGCGCTCTATACTCTCTGCCTACCCCGTTAGGGACTTGGCGTGATGATATGTATGTATGTATGAGTATTAAAAAATATGAATATTTGGAAGAATATAGACTAAACAGATTTTGACAACCTTCTAATATAGAATCGTCAAAATACCTTGGATCGGGGCCTGAAATCGGGAGTTTGATTCACGCTAAGGCCCGGTCTCCATTGATTTGTGTAATGAACACAAACATCTTTTAGGTTTAGTTTATTTACTATTTTTGTGCCCTATCTTTAAGACAATATGTTGTCTATTAGCGTTGCTATAAATAAAAAACTACCGCCAACTTAATATAAAGAAACATTATAGAAAACAAAATTAAGTAATGTACTCGGAAGGGTGCTAGAAGCGTTACATTAAAAACTTCACCTTACTTAAAAATAAGAGGTATAGTGTATTTATTTTCATTTATTCCTATTATAAATATAATAAGAATAAATTTTAAATTATTTATTTATATTGGGTACCTATTACGTTCCATATAAACTGACCTTTAACCGCCAAATGGGTTTTTAATAAATATTTGCGATACTGGTTGGCCGACATGCTTGCCAAACGATTGGCTTCGGTAAACACTGTAGGTGTACCAATATTATGGTTTGCTAATGGCCAAGGCATGATTAACGTCTTGAATAAGTTATCGCTCTCCAATGAGAGAAGTCGACCTGTTGAGCGACAAACCTGACCAAATATGCCACAGCCCAATCTGGTACCTGTATCTTCTGTCAGGTACCAGGAGCTTGCAGTTCTGCATAGATAGAGGACATTGTTATTTTTAATAAACATAATTATATTAATTAAGCTGATGTCATTATAAGAAACATCACAGTAAACATTTCTTGTTGGTGGGAATCAAACCTTTGACCAGAGTTCTCAGTGTATCAAGATTAGGGATCTAAAAGAACTACATTACAATAGGTTAATTATATTTATGAAATATAACGCCGAGTCCCCTCATGGGGTTGGCAGATAAAGGGCCAATGCTCTCTAAATTTGCATGCATGTCTTTCGCTTCATGTCCACATTCAATAGCCATATTTATTTTATTAATATTTACTGACGCTCTATACTCTCTGCCTACCCCTTTAAGGACTCTGATGACATGTATATGTATGTAATATTTATCTTATAGCTATTTGAATAAAGTGATTCATTTTATTAAAATAGCTTGAAGAAAATAATAGAACGTCAGCAACGTAATCAGTTGCGTGTGAAGTGTTACCAGTTTAAGAGATCATATATACATATCAAATCAATCAAATCAAATCAAATCAAAATCTTTTTATTTCACATAGGCCCAGGTGGGCACTTATAAAACGTCGAAAAAAGAGCACGGTTCGGGTTGGTCGCTTCCATGGAGAAGAACCGGCAAGAAACTCCATGGTTACTCTTTTCAAATCATTAGGCATATGCAACAATAATATTTTTTCGTTACAGCAATAGTACCCAAGTATGGGGGAACAACGTAGGCCCGACAATAGGTCGCTGCTTACTATACAAAGCATACATAAAACAAGATAATTATAACAATGTTAGCAAGATCTAAGAATCTACAAAGCCTACAATGTTCTCACATTCACATATACATACATATCATCACGCCAAGTCCCTAACGGGGTAGGCAGAGAGTATAGAGCGCCAGTTCTCTCTAGACTTACACACCTGTTTCGCATCGTCCACGTTCATCAGTCTCTTCATACATGCTCGTCGGTTTCGAATACTCTTGACGTTTCCGTCCTTGAGCGTCCGATCGATTTGATCCAGGTAGTTGGAACGTGGTCTTCATCTGCTTCTTCTTGCACACATTTGATTGATTGATGATTTTGCTTTTACTTGTATTTCTTGTTAATTATGTTTCAAAACTGCCACTACCTAATATATGTATGTACTTACGCAAGTGTGTACAAAGCCTAACAGATAAATCTCGCGATACAATATATACACACATCAGTTGCGCTAATTGACATTTACAATCCCCGACGCGGAATCAATAAATATCTGCCGTGTTCTACCAATGACATATCGAGGTGAGCGGAGCAACTGGTGCTTGCGGCCGCGAGTCACGAGTGGACGGCGGAACGAACATTTAAAAAGACGGATGTTTAAAAAGCCCGCCCACGCGGAAATGCGTCGATTTCCACGATAAAGCTTTTGTTGTAACATCAAATAACCAATTAATAGATGCGACTCCACGGGCATGGAATATAACATCGTAAGGAAATCTAAATTTGTTTGTGATCAAATTCAAACTCATACACACATATCGTTACGGCCAGTGGCTTGCTTGGTATGCGGAAACTTTCAGTTCTCTCGACTTTCGGACCTCTTCCGCTTCATCCACGTTCATTAGTTCCTACATACAAGTTTGAAGGTTTACAGTATTCTTGCGTTTCTATCCTTGAGGGTTCGATCGTTTTGATCTAGATAATTTGTTTAGTCATGCTTGAGAAACGGCGATGGACACCCCATCTGTCACGTTGGCACTTATAATACCTGATATCTTCGATGAAAAGTAGGTGTGTATACACTACACACGTCTGCCTAACCTTGAAGATAGGCAGACGTGAATTATATGTAATACAGCATTCTGAAAGCTATTCGAAGAAAAGCTTGTTGTGCAAACACTGCTGCAATCGTCCTCACTCACAATTTTCCACCAACGGCTATTTGACATCGAAATGACACCAGTAAATATGCATAATTCATTCGCAATTAAGCAGTGACCGCTGCATACTCTCGCGGACACTAAAACGCGTGCAAATTAAGCTGTTAATTACCTCATCCCGTCAGCTTGTTTCGTATTCACAAAACTGCTCATTTGCAGATTAATTGCATTTACGTGTACGTTCCACTGTTTGTAGACTTTACCCCGCGAGTGACTCGGTGTGATGATATCTGTGTGTCATGCTTTGGAGACATGGCGTTGTTTATTAGTCTGTATATACTTAAGATTTTACATATAACGGTTGTCATGACAACTAATTGATTAATTTCTCACACGCCTTCCTGCTAGATTTTCCGGAAGTAATGCAGAATATGCAGTTTTCACCGGATTTATATGCCAACGTCCTTCGCAACTTTACTCGCCTGTGAAGAACTACAAATTCTCTCAAATACACACTCACAAATACCTATCCTGTGGCTCCACTTAGTTCAAGATCGCAGCGAAATGGCACTGCCTCTAGGGCCGTCTTAAAGCAGTTTACCAATGATGGGACGAGCTAAATTCAAATGTCTCTAATATACATATTAATTCTGTTAAATTATTAGTAATTTTAACAGAATTAATATGTATATTAGAGAAATAAATAAATAACCCAATCAAATAAAGTTGGATGTGTATGTTTATTCAACTCTCATGGCAAGGTCTTGTAAATACGTACATATGCATACACATATATAATGTATTTATGCTAATATGTTTATAAATTATGAGATAATGCCTAATTAGTTTAGCATACTGATGAGTGCTTTGAAATTATGAGTAAACTTTATTATGTATGGAGTAAGCATTAAATTTGAATAAAACGATTTGGATTTGCATATTCTGAACAATTATTAATGTTGTGAGAATGTTTTGTATTTATTATTTTATTGTACACCTTTTGAAATATATATATTTTTAAACCTACATCTCCTACGAGCGTGGTACCTAGAATCCCGTTGCCAAAATGTTGACATCTTAGCGACAAGAGGGTGATGTATCTACGTCGTCTGGAACTTTAATGAGAGGATTTAAAGGTTTGGTCATGTTGAGCGGAGGCCGAGTGGTTAGAATAGTCGTCTGCACAAAGTTTAGAAACGCAAGTTCTAAGTTCGTATTTTGATTGAGTTTGATCTGAGCTCCATTGAGTTTTTTCTGAACTTATGTAGTGATCAATCATCATCATAGTTTACGGTGAAGAGAAACATCGAGAAGAAATCTTCATGGGTTTCAGAAGAAATTTTAAGATGTAAAGTGGACTCGTCGAGTCTTACGAGTCGTGTTTGACAAAGAGCGGTAGACATGTAATCTGTCATGTTTGCACCTAAATATATCTCTGGCGTAAAGAACGCTTATTACACCTGCGCTATATACCTACTACCAATAAAAGTAATTAAGTACCAGGTTCTAGTTTTCGGTGTTTACATTTTTTATCAAGTTTTGTAACATTTGTTTTACACAAAACAATTTTCCTTTAGCGATCCATTAGTGATTAATAATGTTAATTTATTACATTATGTATATACCGACATGGAATAGAAATGTCGTTCTATGATAAAACATATTTTGTTTTAATAAGTACCCAACACTTGTTTGAAATTGCAGATTAAAATATCTTAGAGTTATTTAAAAAGTTGTCCATAGATGTAGAAAAAAATCTATTCATATAAAAGTATCTATTCATATTATATTTTGTAAAGGTTCTTATATATTATATCCTTCCCACAAGGGGGTAGGTTTATATTAGGAGCCAACGTGACAAAAGGCGAGTCCATCACTGTTACTCAAAAACTTTTTTTATACCACATGGGTGGCAAACAAGCATGCGGTTCGCCTGATGGTAAGGGGTTACCGCCGCCTTGCAACACCAGGGCATCACTCGCACCCTTCACACCCTTCTTGAAGAACTCCATGTACTCTCCAGGGAAAACCTAAACGGGGAGCTCATTCCACAACCTGAGCGTTCACGGAAGAAAACGTATGCAGTTTTCCTCTCGATGATTCCTTCACCTTAAAGCTCGTGGTGTAACTAATCACTGTACTTAAGAAAATTGGTACTTGGATTGGAACTTGCAATCTTTTTGTTGTCGAACCACTTGGCCAACACGTTCTTATAAACATACAAAAATTTATGCAAGAGAAAGTACCAAGGAGTTATGTTTTTGTAAAAAAAGAAAAGATATTGAAATTCGTCCTAAGTTTGATTTCAATCGCGCTATTGATTTAGCTAGTGCTTTCATTTAGACTTATTTCTTTCTTATATATTGTCATTCTGACGTATGAAAAATATAATTTGAAATCGTACCTACGCTACGATCGTGTTATATCAATTTTTATTTTTTCATCCAAGCGAAGCTGGGCGGGACAGCTAGTATACTATAAATGGCCTTTATCATGAGCTGGAAAGTTGTAGATTGTAAGCAAAGTATACTTTTCCTCGTTATTCGCACGCTAAAACACAATTACTTATCACCTTCAAATACAAAACACGCAAAGGTCTAAAAAAACTACAACCTCGTAAATTGTACACCGCGCAGCTGCGAGTATTCCTCTGCATATAAATTTATACATAAATAAAATAATAATATAATATATCCTCACGCCTTCCCACAAGGGTCCCCGAAGGGGTAGGCAGA
Source organism: Drepana arcuata (assembly GCA_016069955.1). Classification (NCBI taxonomy): domain Eukaryota; kingdom Metazoa; phylum Arthropoda; class Insecta; order Lepidoptera; family Drepanidae; genus Drepana; species Drepana arcuata. The sequence continues at coordinate 7,997 of JACCPG010009455.1, read as the reverse complement.
GGTGTATAGGTAATACCCACACACCCACTTTCCGCCAGAGGTATATTAGGTGCCAACGTGACAGATGGCATGTCCATCGCCGTTACTCCAGCACGACTATACATACGCCTTTGAATTTCTTCTCAGACGTATGCAGGTTTCCTCTCGATGTTTTCCATCACCGTTAAGCTCTTGGTGTGACTAATCACTGTACTTAAGTTCAGAAGAACTCATTGGTACAATCGGGATTCGAACTTGCGACCTTTGCGTCGCAGGCAACTGCTCAAACCACTCGGCCACCACGGCTCTATACATAAATTTATCAGAAACGTCAATAGATAATTAAAACCAAACATATTTTAACGGCGCCGTCAATAAATTTATTACAACATTAATTTATGACGGGTTAGCCTTGTATGTCAATTCTGGAATATTAATACTATAGTATGCTATAGTGATATATTAACGCTTTTAGTGTTGGGAAGACCGGGTATCGTTAAATTCTGGTTTATTTTACCTAAACAGCTCAATAAGAGTTGTTTACTCATCATCCTACAAATTAATTTTATGTCACGTATAATTTGAGTATTAGTTTTTAAAGTTTCGAATTAATATGTAATTATATACTAATAATTAAAATAAGGCTTTAGACTGTTTTAAACTATTTCTCAACGAATGGTTTAAAATTTCTAGAATAACATTAGTTTAGTGCTGGCAACTAAATTTATTGTAGGTAAATATTTTAAGATTTATTATGGAAAGTCATTTGCTCGTTTAGAAACTTGCGAAGAATATTTAAATACTTGTATTTATATTATAATAGATACGTAATAGTTGCGTAACTTCTAGATATGTTCACGTTACGACAGATACTCGTGTTTTAAATTGCATTATTCAAAAAAAGGCTCTAACTTATATATGTAATAGAACCGAAAATCAAATCAAATCAAATCACAATATATTTCACAGAGGCCTAGGTGGGCACTTATAAAACGTCGAAAAATAAGCACGGTTCGGGTTGGTCGTTTCCATGGAGAAGAACCGGCAAGAAACTCCATGGTTACTCTTCAAATCATTAGGTATACAATAATAACATTTTATGTTACAGCTATAGTACTTAAGAAAATCCCGTATACATGAAGGATTTTCTACAAAGTATGCTTCAAAGTATCAAAGTCGTTCACTCTGCACTCAACATTCAACTCTGTATCTCGAACCTGGGTTGGTTTAATAAAATCAGATTCGCTGTCCAGCCCAGTTACGCTTGGGCGAAAAAAAATTTCCTAACGCGATCTCAGTGACACCAATCGGATCTTATTGTGAACTTAAACTATTTTCGAACCCACTTGAACGCACAAATTTCATAAAAATCGGTCCAGTTTAGGAGTGCACTCACATTCAAGATGCAAATGCAATATGATCGATATACCCTATTCGATATGAGCACGAGTATTTATGCCTTATTCTTGGTGGATGCGTAAATATATATATATATATATATATATATATATGTATATCTTCACGCCTTGTCACAAGGGTCCCCGAAGGGTTATGCAATTGTGTAGGTAGTGCCCTCATACCCACATTCCGCCAGAGATACATTTTATGTGTCAACGTGACAGATGTCGAGTCCATCGCCGTTACTCAAGCACAACTTCTTCTGAATTTCTTCTGAAACGTGTGCGGGTTTCCTCAAAATGTTTCCCTCATCGCAAAGTTAGTTTGGGACTAGGCCAATTTGTATGGAGCTACCCCAAGGTATTACTACTGTGACAATATCGTACAGTGATTAGTCACACCACGAGCTTTACGGTGAAGGAAAACATCGAGAGGAAACCTGCAGACGTTTGAGAAGCAATTCAAAGGCGTATGTATAGTCGTGCTTGAGTAACGGCGACGGACTCGCCATCTGTCACGTTGGCACCTAAAATATATCTCTGGCGGAAAGTGGGTGTGTGGGTATTACCTATACACCTCTGCCTACCCCTTCGGGGACCCTTGTGGGAGGGCGTGAGGATATAATACAAAATCGCTGGCAACATACTGCCGTATGAGACATCAAGATAGCGAGGGAATCTGCCACCGATCATTATCACCTACCATATTACCATACAATGTGTACTTCTGTCTGGCTCAGGAAACAGATAGCATCTGTTACAAATGGTCGCTATAGGGAGGCGAAAGCTAATGTTCAATCCCATGGTTTGCTTTAAGTAAATAGCTTCATTAGCTTTTGTATTTATAATTAGATGGAAAGTTTTATCAGTAACAGACAATCAGTCTTAAAGCTACACGCTCAGACGGGCATATTGAGGTCATGTTTTTAATTATGCTTGAAAAGTAAGTTGCTCATTTACTACTAAAGCATGAGAATCGGCTGATGGTAAGCGGACACCACCACTTATGGACGCTTGCAACTCACTTGCAGAAATCTTTCCACAACCTTCTTGCTTTCCGCGCTGTACTCGCTCGGGTCCACCTAGAGGCCCACACAATTGAATTCTTTTTATAAAATATAGTTCACGCGTACTTATCTATATTTATGCCAATCCCGATCCCGAAGGGGTAGGCAGAGGGGTACCCTCTTCTCACCGGATAAACGTGCCGTTTCTCAAGCTTATAAAAGCAAAACATAAACTATCTAAACGTCTTAGAATTTATTCTCAAACGTATTCAGGTTTCCTCTCAAGATTTTCCTTCACAGTTAAGCTCGTGATGTGGCTATACTTAAGTTCAGAAAAATGCGTTGGTACAGTCGGGACTCGAACTTGCAATCTTTGTGTTGCAGGCAACTAGGTACTCGAACTCGGCCATAAACTGACAAATTGTACTCACATGCAAATTATTCTAAATATATATACTTACATATACCTACATATATATGCATGTTATGTGATCAATTAGCCCGAAGGCCACTGTAATTTACAGACTAAATACAAGATGGCATAAAAACGTCAAAACTTACACACGTCAAGCGTAATGATGTACGAGATCGATAAACATGTGTCGATAACTACGTTAATCGTTGTAACAGCATAAAATCGATGATATTACGGTTAGGGTTATGAAATTAAATATCTACAAATCAAGCAGTGTACACAAAATATACATATATTTTTTCATACATACGTATTATCATGCCGAGTCCCTCACCCGGTAGGCACAGGGAGTTGAGCGCCAGTTCACTCAAGACTTACAGACTTCTTCCGCTTCATCTACATTCACATATGTATCTCCACGCGTTCCCACAAGGGTCCCCGAAGGGGTAAGCAGTATCCACACATCCACTTTCCGCCAGAGATGTATTTAACATGACCGATGGCGAGTCCATCGCCGTTACTCATGCATGATTATACGTCTTTGAATTTCTTATCAAACTTATGCGTGTTTCCTCTCGATGTTTCGCTTCACTTCTGTAATTAAGTTCAAAAGAACTTATTGGCACAGTCGGGATTCGAACTTGCTCGAGTGTTATTTAATTTAAATTGTAGAAAGATAACTATCAAATTCTCGATAAACAAATTGTTATACAATCACATCACTGGTTGTCGGTGTAAACATGTTGCGACGGGGGATTAATTGCTTACTTGCGCTTCGCACGCACTTTCGATCAACTATGTAGTTTATTTCTGTTTGTTAATTTCTAATAATAATATATCTTCTTCCCCAAATGTCTCCGAAAGGGTAGGCAGAGGTGTGTAGGTACTACTACACTTCTCTGCACTTTTCTACACTACTACACTTTTCTCCGAAGATAAATATAACCAATTTTAATCATTGATATTCTGAAAAGCCCAGTGGTTCGAGGAGTCGAGTAGTCAAGTTAGAATCTCGACTGTACCAATGAGTTTTTTGAACTTAAATACAGTGTTTAGTCACACCACGATCTTTACGGTAAATGGAAACCTGCATACGTCTGAAAAGCAATACAAAGGCGTATGTATACTTGTGCTTCAGGTACAGCGATGGACTCGCCATCTGTCATGTTAGCATTTAAAATATATCTCTGGCGGCTAGTGGTATGTGGGTACTACTATACACCTCTGCCTACTCCTTCGGGGACTCTTGTGGGAAGGCGTCGAATCTATAGATATTCCACCAGAATTTCGGAAGATTAAAGACTTAATAACACAACGTGACCTGACAAACTAACAACTTTATCAGCCTATTATTAATGTCACTGTAAATTACTAAGAAGGTTACGTTCTCCATCTGTCATTTGTCAACAATGATAGCAATAGCAATAATCGCCTTAATTACGTAGACTATACGACCCATCGCGATGATATATCTACATTGACTTTAATTATACACATTTTTTCCCGCCTTACTTTAAAAAAGACCTATGTAGAAAATGTTATTTTCAAATTCTACGTTATTGCCAAACAAATTAAGGTTGCAAATAGCTTGTGAAGAGAAGTGAGTTACATAGGTTGAACGTATAACTGTATTTTTTTATTGCATTTTGACATGCGACAGTTTGACAACAATGACACTCATTAGCTTAAATTTGACTTGTCACAAGCAAAGATGCTTAGTGAATTAATGCTTTGTTATTAGCATTGTGTCTGCAAGACTTGAAACTGTCATTTATATGTCATTGTATTGTGATGGGATGTTCGTAATGCATTAGGTTAAATAATTTTAGTATATAATAGTTATGTATTATTCATTATAGGTAGCTCAATTTTATGATGACTCAACGGCATTTATAGACTGAATACTTATCTCGCATATAAATATTATACAACTAGCTGTCCCGCCCAGCTTCGCTCGGGTGAAAAAGTAAAATTCCCTGAAACACGATCGCAGCGCCACCTATCGGGTCCAATTGTGTCGTAAGTCATCCTTTCTTTTAAGTTGGATCAAACTGCATACGGTGTGCAAATTTGATTGCAATCGATTGAGTAGTTCAGGAGCCTAAAAAAGGTTATAGTGAGTCAATCTTAAATAGACATATGCTGTCCCGGACTTTTTTTTAGAACTTTTAAAGAGGAACAATTCCCTCATACATGATATTTGTGTAACTTAAACCGTTTACGCAGCGCACGCAACGGAAGCTCTCAAAAGGAATATTTTTTCCCGTTCTGGCAACATTATTCATTTATGCTTCGCTCCTATTGGTTGTAGCGTGATGTTATATAGCCTTCCTAGAGAAATGGACTATCCAACACAAAAATATTTTTTCAATTCCAACCAGTAATTTCTGAGATTAGCGCATTCAAACAAACAAACAAACAAACTCTTCAGCTTTATAATATTAGTATAGATAAATCTAAGTTGACGTCATGAAAACATGACGTTATATTAGAAACTAGCTGTGCCCACGACTTCGTCCGCGTGGATATTAAAATAAAAATGTTTCGGTTTCTAAAATAAAAGTAGCCTAAGTAACTCCTTTTTACATCAGCTATCTGTTAGTGAAAGTCTCGTCAAAATCGATCCAGCCGTTTCAGAGATTAGCCGGAACAAACAGACAGACAGGCTCAGTCCAATAAAAAAAGAAAGACAGAACCATTCAATACTACGGGGTGAGGCAACCAAAAGGAAGCCGATAGGGCCAAAGGAACCCGACCGCCCGCCATTTGGCCTTTAGTAAGAGACAGCGCACGTCGTTAATTTGGTGTTAAGAAAAAAAAAATATGCCGTCCTGTGTAGTCAAATGGTGTAAAAATAATTAATGTGCACAAAAGAAACCATGTGGGATTACTTTTCACAAGTAATTAATTGAATATTCGTGTATTACCAGTAAAATTATGAATTTAACCTATTATTATTATTGCAAATTGTCTCGGAACACAAAACCTCGACCAGTGTTGCAGCATGTCACATGTTTTTTTTTTTCCCAATAATAGGGTAACTTACTGTAGTATCTTATCAAATTGATTATTTACCTTGGATTGGTTATTTATATTCAATCTTTAAGATTATAGTATTTTCAAATATTAAATTATTTCGTTAGTCTGTCATTCTTCATCCAAATATCAAACGATTTTATTTAAAATTATATCACGCAGCACGACCCCTTGTCATATTATTATAAATACGTTTTATAATTTGTTTTATTTTAGGTTCCCGACTGAAACAGTATGGAAAGAAAGATGGATTAGGGCTATAAGGGATAGTAGAAATGAAGAAGATTGGTTACCCTCAAAATATTGTGTTGTTTGCTCAATACACTTTGAAGAGTGCGATATATACTACACAAAATGTGGGCTTCGTCGTATTTATTAAAAAAATATTTATTTATTTATTTAAAATCACCCTGTATACCACTACAAGTTAGTAAAAAGCTTGAAAAAAAAACTTATCTATTGAAGTCTTTTATTACTATTAATTTTTAATAAATTTAATAGGAAATCAATTACATTATGTACTTTATGTAGTAATAACTTTGTAGTACAATCAGACTGCAATGGGTTGGGAGATTGGCAACCTGAGATACAGAGTTGGCAACATTATTTTTTAGCACACAAGCGCACGCCTTACACAGTTCACGCACACATGAATTTGACAGCGGCTTCACCTAATTAACAGTCAATACTCTGTCTATCTTTTTTTATTGGTCTGAGCAGACAGGTATGTGTACCGTGTATACATTCATGTTATGCATTTAGTAAAAAGTGGTTATTTTAATATTACAAACAGACACTCCGATTTTATTTATTTGTATAGATAATTGTTTGATGTCATCAAATATTTAAAAAAGTCACCATACCGATGTTGCTTTAAATGTTCTAGTAAAACAACCAAAAAAACACTTTAAAGTACAAAGCTTACGTGACAGAAGCTAAAATCGATTAATATTCGATAAGTTACGAAGCATCGATACATTGGTAACGCGACGCCATCGCGCCGTCATAAAGACCATTCCGAGCCATATCTGCACGATTTATTGATATGTAAATCATTTTAATTGGCGCCATGGACAATTTTTAGTGTAATTGGCAGTTGGGTCGTTATTCATCTGCGCCGTGACATATGTGCGCGTCTGTACATGCGCAACTTTTTTATGGTACTTTTTTATGTGAATAAAGTATTTCTACAACAATAACAACTCATTATTTAATGTATAAGTGATAAACCAAAGTGCCATTGTGGCTGAGTGGTTCAGCAGTAGCCTGCAACACAAAGATCGCAAGTTTGAATATGGACTATATAAGATTTTTTAACTTAAGTACTTACAGTGATTGTTCGCACCAAGGGTTTTACGGGGAAGGAAAACATCGAGAGGAAACCTGCATACGTTTGAGAAGAAATTCATAGACCGATGGAATCGCCATCTATCACGTCGGCACCTAAAATATCTCTGGCCGAAAGTGGGCGTACAGGTACTACCTATACAGGCGTGAAGATAGGTATATATTGGTTATTTGAGGATAGACATACCTACAGATATTATATATATATATATAAGTCTAGGGAGAACCGGCGTTTTATCCAATGCCTACCCCGTTAGGGACTCGACGTGACGGTATGTATGTTTATATATATCATTAAGGGTCTCCGAAGTTATCTCAGAAGGTCCGAGGTCTCTGAAGTGAGGTATTCTTTCCAGAAAGTTCGAGAAGGAGACTCGCCGTGCTCGTACTTCTCAGGGGTTCATAAGAAGCCAGTGGTCGGCATTCAGAGACACTGATTTTACTATGCTCATAGGTATGAGTATCCTTGGGTTTATTGTGTGTGTTTTGTATTATCCTATAAGGTTAAACGTTAAATTAATTATAATGAACAAAACACATCTATTAAAATGTATTATTCAATGACATTTATTGCGTTGTATAATTGAATGATTTAAACAAGCATGAATCATATGACTAATGACTGCAGAATTGCTATCAGGGTTAGGCGATAAAATTAATTGTAAACAAATTTAATCGCGAGTGTATGCTCGCCTTAGCCACATATCGTGTGGCTCGGTGATAAAATTTATAGCAGAATCGGTATTTACAATAACATCAATCGTATTCGTTTATAGTCGCACGATACACGAATCGCCGCCAATGAGTTATCCTATG
>JACCPG010009454.1:0-37476 GCA_016069955.1 Drepana arcuata | reverse complement strand
AAAATATTACCTATATTTACATTTATATATCATGAAAATCGTGTCGTAATAAAATACTCATAAGTAGTGAAGTGTATTTGGTTCATAAGTCACTTCATTGTTAATAATCAAACTTACCAATATTCCTTAGTACCTACCTATATTGCCGATATTGTCATTCACGAAGACGTGCCGCACTATTCTTCCTTACAGTTTATTGTGTAAGTGTGCAACCTTCCACTAATGTTTGAGTATTATCGGTACACACTGATTACCTGTGAGTGCACACGCACACTACAATTCATAGAGTCGGGTCATACTTCGACTAGAAATTGGTGGGGCGCGTCTTCGTGGACGGCACTATCTGTAACAGAACGGTAACGTATACAATCATTCGTATCTATAGATAATTGATGTGTAGTTAAATGTTCGGTTCTTTCAGTCATATTTTACGATAATAAAGATAAAGTACAGTTTTAATCTATTAATCACTGTTTTTGTTTTGTTTTTAACTGATAATTAGTAGAATATATAAATATTATGTAATGAACTTGTGGGCTCATACAAGTAACATCGCGATGATACCCGAGACTAGTCTTTTATCAAAGAATGTTGTAAATAATAGATACTCATTAAAATAAGTAGAATTATTTATATAGGTTAATGAAAAAGGTAATTACCAAATTTAATTTGTATTAAAATTACGAATGCAATCAATTTTTTTATATAATATGTATGCTTTGGCTTTAAAATTTTTTGTTGGTTGATATGAGGGAAGTACCCGCTTAAATGATGAACATTTTCCATCGCCAGATCGCGACATCAAATAACACCACGAAAGTATATCCCTACTCGTTAGTTTTCTTATTATATACAGCGCTATGTTGTCTCCCATACTCCTTATACTTGAGCTGATGATATGAGTGAGAGGGAGATGTCTAACTCGTGCTATTATTTTTTTTAATCAAATCTTGCGATTCAATCAAGTCTTCAAACTTGCCCAGTCTATAAGCAAAAATTGTTACGGTCAAAAGAACTTGAACGAAGTATTTACTTCTCTCTTTTATATTGTCTTACGTAAATACGCTTTCGCCAGATAACGTCAATAAATTGGTGATATTGTACTCAGTATTAATATGTAATATAAACTTTAAATTAATAGGTGCTGTAAAGCCATGTCGTTAACTTAAGCTCAATGCACTTGTGTTATATAAAAAAATCTTCTAACTTTAATTGAGTTCTCGCCCCATGAGATTACATAAATTTATTTTATTGTCATTTTTTACTGACATAATAAGATCAGTTTTTTTTTTAATATTTGACAGTTAACACTATTTAACATTTGCCCCCTGTTTTTTAGATTTCAAAACAAACATTATATTTTTAACAAGTACGTATTTTTAATAAAACTGTCAGTATTAAACAAGAAAATAATTAATCTCAATAATACAACGTGTTAACTTTGACATTTTCAAACCAGAAACGCTGAAACAGAGGATGGATTTGCCAGCATCTTCAATCATTTTTGTGGAAACTATTTCACATAATCTATAACTAAATGTAATAGATACCAAATACACGAATACTGTATATATATATATATATAATTAGCCTATTTTAAAAAGTGCAATCGTAAATCGTAGTAAACATAGATTAAAAACATAGTAATAAATTTGAAACATACTACCACAGCCCTAAAAAGTGTAATGAAAGATACGTACGAGATACGTACGTACGTACGTAGATAGATAACAGCGTATTTCACGTCTTATTATCCCTTACTTTTACATTCCTTGATTGGTTTGATTGATATACCCCCTCACAACTTACCGTAACACCAACATGTTGAAAATAGCGTTGATGCTATTTTACGCTCTTTTATTGAAAAACGTAAATTACATAAAGAATCTATACTAATGATTTTCGTTTTTATTAGTAACGAGAGTATTAATAGAGAGTACCTACAATTGTGGTACATCAAGGAACTCCTCCATACTGTCAAGATATCCATACGTAACGGGAACGACGACGACATTGACTTCATCGATACTGGACGTAATAGCCCTAAGCGGTTCAGTTGCCATTAGGTATATAAAAGAAAACCAGATGTCTGACAGAACTTTTCTGATAGCTTGTATGCCCTCGAGATTTAGGTAGTCAACTGCAAAGAGTGAATACGCAATTCCTGTTCTGTAGGTTCCTTTGAGGCCGTGAACCAAGAACAGTGCTGTGTCACTCCGAACGATAATTAAGCTTGCTTGCGTACTTAAGTCCGAGAAAATTTCAAATATGTTGCAATATTGCCTATATACTAACCTCCGAAGAAAACAACCCTACCTTCACTTTCGAGGACCGGGGAGATTTATATTAATATTGTACATCCTTACTTACGGCCAGTCTCCGATGCAACAATATATTCAGATCGTCTTTTGTTTGATACTGTCACCCTTACTTTAATTAAATTAAATTGTATGACACTTAAGTACCGAAAAAATATTTACTGTTCATGATTCGTTACGTGTTAGTGCACGCTAGTAAACAGTTTAACTATGGCTGATGAAGGATCCTGAAAAATCTTCGAATATTGATATCATTTTGTTAATTCTTAAGCCTTAATACGACTGACCTTGAGAATGGTTTCCCTGTAATTTTTAGGTTAATTAGGTGGAAGAAGTGACACAAATAAACTCATAAACAGACACTGCAAACAATCGTATTGTGTATACAACCTTACAAGACTACATTTTAAAAGTAAGCCCAGTACTGCTAGCCTGTGTAGCTAGCCAGCACGCCAGATAATTCTGTCAAATAGATAACTTGATCCAAGGAGGATCCAAAGGAGGATATGAGTCGACATCGTCATCATATTTGCAATATAAATGTGATTTTAATCAAACATTGGATTGTTCGCATTGACTATTTATTATATTCTCTTTATTATTCTACGAGCATGTACCCAATATTAATGTCCATTCCATCGCTATGTTCGGTCTGCTCTTCGGATGACTGCTCGATGGCAACATGAACACAAATGTTTAGAGCTTCATGAAATTAGATCCAATGTACAATTCATTGGTCTGTCATCGCACGCTTGAAATGTATGACAACCGAGAAAATATACGTATTTTCCCACTCATATTAAGGTTGATAACCGCGTGAATGCCGCAGATAACCACAGGTTCAACTTAAGTAGATACAGCACGCGCACAGATAGACAGGATGCAGATGACAGATTGCAAATTGACTGATTGATATAGCACAGATTTTATAGTTCCGCCAATTGTCTATCACCAATATTACGCTGTTGTTTGGTGTTATAGATTATACTTTCGGAAACCACAATGATGCACACATACCTACATAAGATAAATCAAGTACTGCCAACCTGACTATAAGCAATATAAAGTAATATTTTTTTTAATTCGAATTAGTTAAGCATAGCAAACTGATAAGCACTGACAGCTCTACTATGAGTTGCTTATGTACTATCATTATAAAAAATATATAGGTTTATGATAATTTTATATTTAGTTTGACAAAATATTCAAGTCATGTGAGTTACCAACAAATTGTTGTGATGTAATACTATAGGTTTATTTTAATTTATTTATATTTATACAAAATATTGGAACAAGATTTTAGTTGTGTAAGAAAGATTTATTTAAATGCATGTGTCAATATTTAAATCATTTAGTCGTAGATACCATTGTATAGATGTTATTGTATTTGGAAATGAATAAAACAAATGAAATGTCTTCTTTTATTTTATTTACCTGTTCATTTCTAGGTTAGTATAAGATATCGTCCAAGAACGAGCATTTAAATAATACATACATACATATATATATCATCACGCCAAGTCCCTAACGGGGTAGGCAGAGAGTATAGAGCGCCAGTTCTCTCTAGACTTACATACCTCTTTCGCTTCGTCCACATTCATCAGTCTCTTCATACATGCTCGTCGGTTTCGAGTACTCTTAACTAATATACTCATTTAAATAATAATAATAATATATCCTCACGCCTTCCCACAAGGGTCCCCGAAGGGGTAGGCAGAGGTGTATAGGTAATACCTACACACCCACTTTCCGCCAGAGGTATATTAGGAGCCAACGTGACAGATGGCGAGTCCATCGCCGTTACTCAAGCACGACTGTACATAAATATACAAGCATTTCTCTAGTAAATATATAAACGTATATGTAGGTGCGGAGATGTATCTAGGTAAGGATATGTTGCCATCGAGAGGAAACCTACATACGTTTGACCTGACCTACAGAAGTGACCTTCTAGGACGGCGTGACGATATTAATGATAATGTCATCATAGGTATAAGACAATTATTCCACTTCGCGCTGTGTAAATGAACGCCAAAAGAGCAGTTTTTCAGACATGGACGTTTATGACCTATATGGATGTGTAAAATCTTAAAGTCTTAATGTAAAGTAAAATAAAGATAATATAAATTAGTTACTCTCACTTCCCTTCCCTTCATCTTTCGTGACCATATCATAATTAAATGAAATGTATTTCAATAAATTTTATCTTACGGTCGCGTTTTAAATTTTAAAAAGCCTAATAGAATTGTCATGGTTATAATTAAGATTGTACATACATACTTACTTATCAACTCACCGAGTCCCTCCCGGGGTAGGCAGAGCGGGTACAGCGCCAGTTCACTCTAGATGTGTGTATGATTGTAACTACACCAAAATGGGTGCGAAGCTCGTCAAGCTCTCTAGAGTACCTAACTTCTGGATTCGATATATAACTGTTTACAGCTTTATTTTTGCATATATGACAACTAAAAGTACCTAATAAATAATATAAACTACCTATAAATAGAAAAAATGTCCCAAATCTGTCACCCGCAAAGTTGCCAAGAAGACTGGCGGCATTGCCACGTTGCATGGCAATGCTGATTCGCTGAGCGAAATATTCCCCAGCCCTCTCGTCACGGGAGGCCTCAAAAAGTTTAATCGAGACATCCTTATAAAAATTAAGAGCGGTTTCGACTCCAAACGCCACAAAAACGGAGTCTTGGCTCAAGGTAATATACCAATGTCTCCGGGAGGTGGGACGGAGCCAGTTTCGCGTGTAGCACCCCACACCAAGGGCCGCCCAACTGCCAAAGCACCAGTGTCAGACCATAGGGCCTCTTGCCATCTTCTCGAGCCAGCCCATTGAGGTCTAAAATAGCTGGCATTCGAGCAGTGGCTAACGCCCGACGGATCAAGTCATTGACTGCATGTCGCGACAGCCGGCCACTCGGCACTCCTAAAGCAGGAGAGGCCGTGATGACCAATAAGATCAACAACCGCAATGACAGAGGTGCCGAACATTTACCTTAGCCCCTAACCTAAGATATACTGCTTACTAGCGCCCTCTGTTGTCTGTTATTTAAGCACGTTTAACTAGTGATATCCTCCTCCATAATAATTATATTACAGTACCTCAACAGGTACTGTAAAATTTGCGAACTCTATTGTGTAATTATTCTTTTCGTTTCGAACTAAAACTAGTGTTAGAATTAAGACTGGAGTAAATATTTCACTCGGGGCACCAACATCATACCTACTAGCGACCTCTATGTGTACTAATTTGAAAAAGATATAACTTCAACATGTACTGGGGTACAGGGTACTAAAATAACGCCCTCTATTTTGCAATGGCTTACATAGTATGGCAATGGCACAATAACTAGGGTCTGATAAAACTCTGTTGTGATATGCAAAGACGACTATTTAATACTTGTGATATGTTAGAAGATAAATGGAAGTGTTCGCACCAAATATTTTACTTCGGGGTAGGCAACAATGGATCGCAAAAGTCATTTACAGATCTCTCATGCCCAGCTGCTTACTACTGTAGTCGTTCCGATCCTCGATTGCTCGATGTGATGATATATTTTGGAACGTGATCTTCCTCTATTTCTTACTACAACTTCGTCTACCTACTTATCATCACTAATCCTTTATGCCTATGTCCTAACCATCGTATTTAATATGCCTTCCTTTCCCCGTAAACCCGTTCCATTGTAAAACTTAATTGCCGATGCGATTTATATTTATTAGAAAATATTATAAATTATTTCCTTTTTGTAGCGACCTACCTTGCTTTAAGTATATAATTAAAAACTTATGAACCAAAAACTTTTTAATATTCCGAACGATTTTAACATATTCAAATGTATTGACAGAACTAATTCGACCTGATTAAAAACAAAATAAACGATATAAAAGCAGTGGGTGATAATAGAACACATATTTGTGTATACATTTTTTGTATAGTCTGAGTTTATAATGATTGGCTTGCGGTCTTTAATAAGAGGCACGACTGGTGCCCGAACTGTCCTTACTCGTACGAGACACCCTACGAGCATACAGAAAATGCTGCATCACGACGATCCACCTATGCCTACGGAAAATTTGCCATTTTCTATTCCTAATCGGTAAACCACTTCTCTGATACAATAACAAGGGTATTATTAGTACCGTATCATACAATTACTACACATATGCTTCCTTTCAGTTATGTCGCCACAGTAAAGTTCGCAATCTTCTTTGGACTTGGTCTATGGGCACCATTTATTATACTCTGGTATTCAATGGCGAAGAAGGCTTTGTAATGTATGACCTTAATAAATGATGACGTTAAGCCTTTCTTTGTAATAATTTATAAAATAAAACTAGAAGAAGTAAGCTGGGTAAACCTTTGGGTAAATTTGATGGTGAACTTCGCTCTATAAGCTCGTAAATATGTATGAAGTACCTTATCATAACAAGCTTATTAGTCCTTAAATTGTGTATATCGAACATTCACAATCTACAATCTCTGCATCTCTGCAATTGTATCTTAGCCATTCAGCCACACTAATTAGATCCCAAAATCATCACAACTGTCAAAGATAAATGTAAACAAATATATATTCCCCTACACATTAAGCAATGTAATTAGGTTAGTTTGTTGGGTGCATTATAACAATGAAACTGGTATCAACATGAAAAAGACTTGTAAAATATACAAAACTTTGATTAGGATAATTTTGATGCAGTTAATGGTCTTGTTATCTTTAATTGTGCAATGGGTAATATGCAAATAATCAGTGTAATAAGTAAAAATAAATGATTTAAGGATCATATGCCTACTAGTTCAAATGAATAGATTTTTTTTATATTGCTCTACCTTCTGGTCTTAAAAAGCAATCTACAACTGTCAGAAAGAGATTTTTACTATTCTATCATAATAACACAAATAGGGAAACAAAGTAACAACACAAATAAATTAATGCACTATGTTTATTATACCTCATACATAATGACTACAAAGCTAAAACATTTCAAGGCCAGGATGGTGGATCACCTTCCTTGACCCTGCCACCATACAGACAGGATTTATCCCTAAAGTTGGTCATCCTTAAAGTTTCCTGGTCATCCAAAAACTTTCCAATAAAGAAACCGGTGAGTGGTACAGCAAACCAGACGTAACGTGCAGTGATACCAAATACAGCCATCTTGCTATTGCTGTCGTTTCCACTTCTTGGTATGATTCAAGTCAAGGACTATCAATGTCGCAGTCACCACCGGAAAGGATATGCTTACCAGATTCCGACGCAGGAATCCAAGCAACGCCATAAATCTGGGAAAACAAAATACATACACTTGAATTAATTAAGATATTTTTAATGGCCCCCAAATAGCAAGAAATATAAGTAAATATAAATACTCAAAGAATATAACAATGTTTGCCAATAAGTTTATGTTGGAACTAATTATTAAATAATAAAGGCATATTGGAATTGATATTATGCCCCTAATATTACCTATAACTATAAGAATAAACCTTATCTTAAACAAAAATAATCCTTTAATCTGAGAATTAAATTAAAATATTTCAGTTCAGCACACCTCCCCTGAGTAGTGTTGAAATAGTACACTGGTAGTATAAGGAACCTCCTGCCAATAAAGACATTTGACTTAGTTTTCTGAATACTTTTCTTTATACAGAAACACTAAGGTCAGAAAATAATATCAGAGAATAAGTCAGAAAGGTATACAGAATGCTACCCGGTGGCAGTACCATTTACAATAATACTTTTTTTTATACCACTGAGTTGGCAAACAAGAATGCCCTCCACCTGATGGACATCTATTACCGCTGCCTATGAGTGCATGTAACCTCGTAATTCATCCCCAATTCTAAGTTCGTTCTTGAATGGGAGATGCATTATTCAGTTCATTGTTCAGCTTAGCTTTTGATTTAATGGTTTGGATAAAAACATATTATTATCACTACTAAATAGAAAGAAATGGAAATTAACTCAACATTTAATGTGAAGAGATAAAAGGCGCAACATCATTTACTTTAAAAATATCCATCCTGTAAACATATTAACCTTCTAATAAAGATCAGGTATTTTGTCAATAACACAGTGTGCTAGACATTTCCGCGCACAAGGTATCTAGTATCTACACTGTTACATAACATGTTAAAACGTATCTTTACAAACTTCAACAATGTATGTAACTAATAGTAACATCTGGTGATAAAACATAATAACGAACTATATTGACAGGAATTTGGAATTTAATCACGAAATTAGTAAAGAACAACCAATTCCACGCAAGAAGCTGGACACGGTAAATCTTATATAAAATATGCAAGAAAAGTTTGCAAAGGGTATAGTTAATGATAATGGTCAAATTTCGAAATTTGGCGTAATTCTAGATAAATTATTATGTAAATTTATTAATAAACTAACCTAAATTTATGATTCGACTCACGATTTCGCTTTGTTTGACTGAAAGTTGAATGAAATATGCAGTTATGCATCAATAAATAAAGTGACAGAACTGACAAGTTGGGACTAACCGTAGACTAGAGAAAAAAATATTTTTGTTTAATAAACATTTTGGATATTGGTCTTAAATATATTTTATTTGCATTTTATTTTATTTAATTTGCTGTACCACTCACCGGTTTCTTTATTGGAAAGTTTTTGGATGACCAGGAAACTTTAAGGATGACCAACTTTAGGGATACCTACACATTTATATTTATGTTTCTTGGGATTAACATGAAATACACATTATTAGTATTTTCTAAAAAAGTAGGCACCCTGTTTGAAAGTATATAAGTTTCAGCCCAGTTTCATTATGATCACTCCTGTGTCCAACAAGTCCACCGTATAGTAGAAGACGTCAGTAGCGGCTTCCAACTCGGTTATACCACGGGTATGCTCCTCTTCGACGTGGCGAAGGCATTCGACAAGGTCTGGCACAACGGCTTAATATACAAGCTGTACCAGTTGGGCGTGCCGGACCGTCTAGTACGCATAGTACGGGACTTTTTGTCGAATCGGTCCTTCCGCTACAGAGTCGAGGGCACACTCTCTTCGCCCCATCCCATACGAGCAGGAGTCCCGCAAGGCTCAATGCTCTCGCCACTCCTATTCACGCTTTGTACTAGCGACATTCCCCCCTTTAGAAGAGTTAAAAGCGCTCTATTCGCCGATGATACGACTATCTACTACAAAGGTAGAACTCCCGAGGGAATTCACGACAACCTCCAATCCGCGGTCACAGCCCTGGGCCGGTGGTTCCGGAAATGGAGAATTGAAGTGAACCCCACCAAAAGCGCAGCCATTCTATTCTGGAAAGGCCTCGAACGCCCACGGGTAGCCCCCATCACCCTCTTCGGCAAACCCATTCCATGGGAAGAAAAAGCCAAATACCTGGGTGTGATCCACGATCAACGCCTTTCTTTCCGTCACCACGTAAAGGCGGTACGCGCGCGAGCCGCCTTCGCGCTCGGTAGACTTCACAGCATGTTGAATGCACGAAGTAAACTCTCATTGAAATCCAAGGTGAGGATTTACACGACGTGCATTCGACCAATCATGACATATGCGGGTGTAGTGTTCGCACACTCTAGCAAGTCAACACTCAACCCCCTGCAAGTGCTCAAAAGCCGGTTTCTCCGGAGAGCCACAGGTGCCCCGTGGTACATGCGTAATAGTCAACTCCACGTTGACCTCAAAGTCCCAACTATAAAACAGTTTTTGAAAAAACTGTCCAAACGTCATTTCGATTCTGCTGTAAATCACCCCAACCCCC
The DNA here is from genome assembly GCA_016069955.1 of Drepana arcuata. Lineage (NCBI taxonomy): Eukaryota > Metazoa > Arthropoda > Insecta > Lepidoptera > Drepanidae > Drepana > Drepana arcuata. The sequence continues at coordinate 27,382 of JACCPG010009454.1, read as the reverse complement.
GCGTCGTATCGGCCGCCCGATACACTCCTTCCCTTATCTCGAAGATAAGGCGTCCAAGACATGCCGTCATCGAACCGGATGACGACATAACGGTCCTCCAGGACGCCCGTCAAAAACATACCAACACTACACAAAACCGACCACTGTTCCGTGCTCGCCGGCGAGGCTCGACGCGAATAAGCCGTAATGTTCCCCTCCGACCCCCGCCGCAAACGCCGGCCCGCGCCGAGCCAGACGCGCAAATCCCGCCCCCAAATCTATATTATATATATATAGGAGATCCCATTTTTGAACTGACTCATCACGAAATCTCAGGAACTGTAAGCCGGATTGACTTGAAATTTGGTAGGAGTATTCCTTACGCGGTGTAGAGGTCAGTTAAGAACGCATTTTGTGAAACTCCACCCGGAAGGTGGAGTGCAGGGAGATCCCATTTGTGAACTTACTCATTAGGATATCTCAGGAACAATAAGGCCGATTGACTTGAAATTTGGTAGGAGTATTCCTTACATGGTGTAGAGGTCATGTAAGAACGGATTTTGAAAAACTCCACCCACAAGGTGGAACGCGGGGGCGTTAAATACAAAAAACACTTATTCTAACTATTCTAACTATTGCTTCCATAGGTATGAAACTTGGTCAACATATTATTTTCGGCATGATATTAATTACCAAGAATGGATAAAACGATATTCCATCCTTCAAGGACAATGCGGGGGTGATAAATATTAAAAAAACCTGAACCTCCTTTTGGTTTTTTTTATTTGATTTTATGAGTAATCGATTATTTATACATTTAACCAAGTGTTATTTGTGACTTTCATAATAATTTAAATTATTTCAACCCATAAACAACGATGATGCTCAAATATCAAACAATATTAATGACAACCATGTATCGGAAACCGAATCGAAAGTGTGTTTTAAGTGGAAGGTTTATATTATATGCTTAATAAATAAAGAAATATTCAAAGATTTGTAATGTGCTGACAGACACATATTTTTGTGCGCAAGCTTAAATCGCAAACGCTGATAGATCAAATTAATGTACTACGGAGTAGTATATCTTCAAATTATCGATATAAATGTTTACTATGGTATTTTATTATCTCTAAAGGATAAACCACCATAACCATTTTTATCTTTTACATTATCATTAGTTTTAATATTGCACCCGTGCGAAGCCGGGGCGGGCAGCTAGTAATATATAAATAAAATTACCAGTCCAGCCCAGCTCCCTTGCTCATCATCATCATCATCATCATCATCAGCCCACTCTAGTCCACTGCTGGACATAGGCCTCCCCTAATGAGCGCCATAGCGCCCTGTCTTGAGCTTGCCGCATCCAGCATCTGCCAGCAGTCCTTCGCAAATCGTCATCCCACCTTGCTCCCTTGCTCGCGATCCAGCAACGCCCTAAGCCGAGGTTCGTACCCCACAGGGGGTGTACTTAGCTGTGTTGCTTAGAAATAAAGTGCCTGGCTGGAGGCCTAGGTCTCGCCATTGACCGGTTAAGTAGCAAAAGTTCCCGGAACTCTCGCTACGAGAGACAATACGAAAAAAAAAAACATTATGATCATGCTGTTTTGCAAATCATTTTAGACAAATGAGATGACCACGAAATTGAAACATATTTTTTTAATACCTACTTTTCTTTAACGATGTTTTTTGTTAATTTACTAGAAATCAACAACTTCACTCCATTGTATTTTTTTGTTCGTTAGCACAACTACTCTGTTACATTATATTTCTATAATGTACCTACATTATTTTATGGATCAAATCGATCGGACGCTCAAGGACGGGAACGTAAAGAGTACTCGAAACCGACGAGCATGTATGAAGAGACTGATGAATGTGGACGAAGCGAAAGAGGTATGCAAGTCTAGAAAGAGCTGGCGCTCTATACTCTCTGCCTACCCCGTTAGGGACTTGGCGTGAAGATATGTCTGTATGTATGTATTTTATGGAAACGTACAATGAACGATTTGGAAAATGAACTACAATTACTATGAAGTACACACACTACCTGGGTAGGTAGTGTGTGTAGCACTTCATAGTGATATATGGGTATATATAGCCTATGTTAAATTTCTTTCCAAAAAACTTTTAAATGTTAAATCAATAAATCTATTATAGATCAAGGGTTTTTTTCAATGTCTATGCTATCTATAGACAGAGATAGCAAGCACGAACCGAAACGGATGCATATCGAAGCGACGGATGTGAGGATTGTGGAGCAACCGAACAAATAACGAGCGAGTGCCTGCCTTGCTTGCTTTGCCTTCGTCATCGTGAGCTGATTTCTCATCGAGGTACCTACAAGTGCGTGGTGTGAAGTGTCGAATCAGTTAATTTTAATGAAGTGAACATTAGAGTTGGTGATGTTGACCCTAAGTTCATTCTTATTTCGCAAAAAAACTTTTAAGGAACATACGTTTACTGTAGTAATCCGTCAAAAATCGAGAAAGCTTCAAACGTGTTTGAAGCTTTCTTATTTGCATTAATGGAACTATGAACCTGGACCCTTTAACGTTTAGTTTATCGCAAATCAATTATCTCGTCGTCAATTTAAATAAGAAAAACTTCAAACAGACCAGTCAAGAGTTATCTCAGGTGAGAAATATTCGCTTATTATCAATTCTTTGTTTTCGACTGTCGCCATATTGTGAATACGGAAAGCCACGACCGTTCGATACTAGTGGTTGTCGTTGCAGTCGTCATGGGTTGCTTTCTATATTGTTGTAAGTAATTGCATTAACATGATTTATGTCTAAATCAATTGTTCGCTGCGGTTTTTGCTTATATTCTAATCTTATAATCGAATCTATAAAATTTTAGCACTTGCGTACATACCTACCCATTTACCAATTCATATTTTTTCTATTGTATCGCTAAAATTAAAACGCATTTCGGTTCCAGTATGTTCGACAGTGTAACGCAATACATAATGGCTACCATTTTTGTTGGTTTTATATTCGTTTATAATAACAAACTATTGTGAGAATTGCCTGCAATATTGTGCAGGTGCAGATGCAAAAATAGGTATGCTATGCTTAGGCATATTATTATTATGATTAAGTTATGGGCTATTTAGCTTTTGCAGACAATCTTTTACAAAAGATAACAGTTATCTAAGACAATAGATATTTTTTCAGTGTAGGAACTAGAGGTCACAACAACAACTCAAGTAGTATAAATAAAATTGTTATGCTGGCAAAAACCATGATAGGCAGATAATATATGAGGAGAAACTTATCGAAGCATCTTGACTTTTGATATTTGAACTTTTGAGATTAAGGAATTATCAATAATATTTAAAAGAACACTTTGATATGTAACTCCTCACATATAATATGATGTTTATCTTTTATGCACATTTATCAAAAATTTTCTTTCATGTGTAATATTTGTATGTCATAAAATATATTCTAGCAAGGCAAATGTAATTATGCTTGCTTAAGTGCAACATACATTAAGGCAATTGTGTTGCTTCTCATCTCTTTTGGCGAATGTTTTTTATCCAAATATTAATTCTTAAATATTAAATCTTAATTCTTGTAAACAGAGGTGTAGGTGAAGATAGACAGCAAAGCAGTATTCATTAATTTTATTATTTATGTTGAAATTATTATCTATGCTGAGTTATTTGACATTGATTGTATTGATGATAATGTTATTCATGCCATGTTCATAGGTTTTTTTGTCACTACTCTCATCATCTTCATCATTACTAGTTTCTAGTGACTAAGCTTACATAATTTTTTTAGTATATTAAATAATTTTCACCACTCAATTATACTAAGCTTAGTTCTATAATATTATCATTAGTTATTTATCTCATTTTATAATTTCTATTGGCATCTTATCCTCTGCTGTTTTCAACATTATTCTTACATATTTATTGTAAGACAATTTCATTTCAGATTGTCAGTCTTTATGGCTTGGAAGCAGAAAATCAACTGTTGAGGTGCTTGCTTACTGAGGCGGCGAAGACTTGCTGGGACAGCGACCGGCCAAACTCGTCAGCGAATAGCAGCATTCACGCTTCGCTACTCGCGCAGCATTTGACCTCGCTTCTCAACCACCCTGCCAAGTCCACTGTTATCTGCAGAGCGGTTGACCTTCCAAATCGTTCATTGCAAAAGGTACCTACATACTCCTATGATTAGACTTCCATTTTCATTGCATGCTGTGAATTAATAATCATTCTTACCCACCTCTAACCTACCATTTGGATAGTTTTCCGAACAGCTATGCCATGTTTGTGCCATGTGTAAACAAGAATTCTTAGCTTTTGTGATGGACCGTTATGGATACTCTCTTATATTTAGATTTGCCGAACATTCAGTTTAAAAAGTTGTACAAAAAAAAAAGTGTGTGTGAAAGGGTTGTACAACTAGTTTTAAATATAAACCTAAGATAGTAAGCATTTAATGGGAAAATAGACCTGATATCAGTCTATAGATGCTTGCAACAATGACAATAATGTAATTTCTCGCGAATAATTGAACCATAATTTAAAGGTCCTTACCCTGATTCAACTGACAATTAAATATCTGATGATCGTGTTTACATAATTACTTGCGTATTAATTAGTCATGAATATACTATTAACTAAGTTAGTCAGTTATGTAATTAGTTAAAATTATTATCTATGCTGAGTTATTTGACATTGATTGTATTGATGATATTCATGCCAAAGTTAAACTTGAACCGAATGTCCTATCAAATCTGCCTAGCTGGGCCTTACCAAGGATAAAAAAGATGGTACTATCTGTCCCTCACTAGTATCTATTGCTTTAAAGATTAAAATATGAAAATGAATGAATGCTAACTTATGAATTAAAACATACATCACCAATACGTTACTATAATGTATGTTATATATTTGTGTAAGATGTTCTGTCTTGACTATTTTGTTAACTGCAGCAGCCGGCCGGGGGGCCTAGAGGATAAAACTAACACCATCATTAAAACATCATAGAGATGTAGGTACTTTTATGCAGTTTTAATAAGTTACATACATCTTTTAGGGGTCCACTTTATACCTACTACATACATACACATATTAAGGGCTATCTTTCCAAGGATGTTGAAGCCAGCATTCAAAATTAACTTTATTGGCGCCATCCTTTATACCCCCTGACATGTCACTTAACATACAGACTAATGTATGTGTAGTTTTCTGATATCAAAGATTTTATAATGACTTAAAATCTGGTTTGTAAATACGGCTGAAAAGTAGTTTGTTTCTTGCGCTTGATAAGTTTAGCTAGTATTAGTTTATACTCACGCTTTTATTGCTATATTCCTTTCAGATATTAAAACCCTCAAATACTTTACTCAATCGCCTCTCAAGACTGTTAAAGTTAACTACAGCACAGGATGTTGCATTCTCCTTAGTGCTAAGGAAGCATTCGTCAAAGACTGAGATCTCCACACTAGCAAAACAACATTTGAAGAAAAGGTTCTTGGATCTCGTGCAATGCTACTTAGATGCAGGTATATGGACCGCTTTGGTGTAATAGTTAAATTGTGAGTTTGATTATTAACGAGGTTTGTATTTGTTCACAGAACGCGGACATCAAGTGGAGCGAGCTGGACTTCAGGAATGCAGCCCTGAAGTTTTGCAAACTCTTCTAACAAGTCTCGCGCACGAAAACTTTCGTTTAGCAGCAGTGACAAAAGACTTATTTTTAAAACGTCTACGGGGTGATTTCCCTCGTGAGGTAGTGCCTATTGTTTTAGCTCCGCTACTGTACCCTGACGATACTAAAACTCCTCTTGAAGAAATGACAACAGCTGATGATATGGCCGCAGCCATGATGGATAATTCATTAGCAGAGATAATCCGAGACATCGGCTTCTCCTTTACATCATCAGTAGAAGAATGCAAGAACAGTATGCTAAATTTTGGTGCGCGGGAGCCCACCGCAATCGATGTGGCCAGGATTATATCTATGATGGTCAGGCACCATGCAACCACACAGGATGGTCCACAACTGCAGACTCCTGGAAATTTCTGGATGAGCCATGATAACAAAAAGGATCCTATTACTCATGGACATGGAGAGTCTTGGAATGCCGAGGTATTTGTGCAAACTCTCAAAGAATTGGCTTCTAACATGAACTGGAAAGAAGTTATATTGCAGCTGGACCACCCTGAGTTCATAGTGCCTGATAGGCAAGGACTGAACTTGTTGTTCACGATTTTGCGCTTGGGTCTCCAGAGTGCCGGTTACCCTGCCAACATTTTTCCAGTTGAATACCTTTGCCGCCGATGGACAAATTTAGATGGTCAAATGAGCTTTATCACTAACATACTCAAACATCCAGATATCTTTAGTTTTGCAGATCATCCTTTCCATCCAGTGTCTATAGATCTGTTAAAGTCCCCTCCGGAAACTGACAATAAAGAAGTATCGACCTGGCGATGCCTGTATCTAGTTGAACTGCTAATGTACGCCGCAGAGCGCGGTTACTACCTGCAAGTTCACGAGCTTTTCAAATTCCCTCTCCAGAATTGCCCTGATATTTTGTTATTGGCTTTGCTCCAAATCAGTCCACCTGTGACAATATTCAGACAGGAACTGTTAACCACGCTCATTCCAATATTTTTGGGCAATCACCCCAACTCTGGAATTATATTACATCACGCTTGGCACATACAGAATCCAAATATAAAGCCAATCATTATGCACGCTATGGCAGATTGGTACATACGCGGAGAAAGTGACCAGTCGAAGCTATCTAGAATTTTGGATGTCGCACAGGATTTGAAAGCATTGTCTTTGTTGCTGAATGTCCAATCATTCCCCTTCGTCATCGACCTGGCGTGCTTGGCTTCTCGCAGGGAATATTTAAAACTAGACAAATGGTTAACTGACAAAATCAGAGACCATGGGGAGACTTTCGTCTCAGCAATGGTGAAATTTCTACAAAGAAGATGCCCACAAGTTCTTGGAAAGGTTCCAGATGAACAATTGCCTAAAGCAGCTCAGCTTCCGCACGAAACGATTGGCACAATGTTGGCATGCTTACAACTATGCATTCCAAATGTACAACAAGAATTGCAGGAGGCTATATACAATGTTATTGCTAACTGTCAGACATTGATACTGAGTAAGACGAGGCAAAGCTTTGCAGGAATTGCGCGTCCCCACACGAGAGTCCTGGAGACTCCATTTAATCCGGCTGGTCTTGGAGGGCAGCTCTTTACTCCTCATGTCGACTCAATTGGCAACTTAGCACCCAACGTGGCGAACATGACCCTAGGTGCACCACCCAATACCGCCTTCGCAATGCCCGGCACTCTGGGTCCATTGGTGCCAGCGCCAGCATCGCCGTCACGCATGATGGGTGCCGGTCCTAATAGTCCCTTCGCCATGATGCCTATGCAACATGCAAATGTAGCCAACATGGGAGCCCTCGCCAGAATGGCACCTATCCCGGCAATGGACAAGCCACGTCTGCCAGATCCTCTTCATTTCCCAGACATGATGCAAACTGTAGCAAAGGAGATTGAGGACGAGGCTAATGGATATTTTCAAAGGATTTACAATCATCCACCGCATCCCACATTATCTATTGATGAAGTGCTTGAAATGCTGAAAAGATTCCAAGATTCTCCCAATAAAAGAGAAAGAGAGGTGTTCTCTTGTATGCTACGAAATTTGTTCGAAGAGTACAAGTTTTTCCCTCAATACCCAGATAAAGAACTGCATATTACTGCACAGTTATTTGGAGGCATAATTGAGAAGGGTCTAGTTCCAAGTTACGTTTCGCTAGGACTTGCGTTGAGATTTGTACTAGATGCCTTGCGAAAGCCCGAGGGCTCCAAAATGTACTACTTCGGGATAGCCGCTCTTGATCGATTCAAGTCTCGTCTCAAAGACTATCATAAATATTGTGAGCATGTAAGGGCAATACCACATTTCAACGAATTCCCGCCACATCTCATTGAATATATTGAATATGGTCTACAGAGCCAAGAGCCACCAACTAAGCCGCAGGGCGCAGTCCTCCCGGCAAGTCTAACGGCCATGTTGAACCAAAGTGCTATAGTAACTGTTTCAGCACCTTACAGGTAAAGTAAATTATAAATATATTATACAAACAAACTAACTATTTTGTCTCACTCTATATTAGAATAACATTTTTGGGAATTCACCATTTTGTCTCAAGACAAATATTTTTTATTTTTAGCCATAACGGTTTAAATAATAAAGGTGCCACACAATATCTAGAAACTCACCCCAGGCAAGTAATACTACCAACTACCGGCAGTAGCATTTTTTGGGTACAATCACCTGTAAGATGGAAGCATTGCCCCAATCAGCAACAATTGAGAGATCCCAATCCGCTCTGCCTCATTCATTACAGCTGATATAGCACCACCCAGAGGTACATATAGTATCTTGAGTATTCTGAGCGGTCTACTAACGCGAACTGCATCTCCAAAAATAAGTTTTAACTCATATTTTATGTTGTAGGGCCATGGTGTGCGCTCCGCCATCTATATCAGTGATCGCAAAAGTGGCTAACTGCGCCACGGGGGGGATGGGTAGCCGCCCATCGATCGCCAATGCTACCAACATCGATACGCTGCTCACTGCTACTGACAGAGAGGAGAAAATCAGTGCCCCGCCTGAACCAATACAAGACAAAACGGCTTTTATATTTAACAACCTCAGCCAACTGAACCTACAAACCAAATGTGAAGAGCTCAAGGAAATCATTACTGAAGAATACTTCCCATGGCTGTCGCAATACCTCGTCATGAAGAGAGCTTCGATAGAACTCAACTTCCACGCCTTGTATTCGAATTTTCTTGACGTTCTTAAAATACGTGATGTGAACAAGTTGGTTACTAAGGAAACGTATCGTAACATAAAAGTGTTACTGCGTTCTGATAAGGGTATAGCAAACTTTTCTGACCGCTCACTACTGAAGAATCTTGGCCACTGGCTTGGCATGTTGACCTTAGCACGGAACCAACCTATTCTGTACATTGATATAGACCTTAAAGCATTAGTGCTAGAGGCTTATCACAAAGGACAACAAGAGCTCTTATATGTCGTCCCTTTTGTTGCCAAAGTGTTGGAGTCCAGTGCTAAAAGTGTCGTATTCAAGCCACCAAACCCATGGACAATGGCCTTGATGAATGTTTTGGCTGAACTACACCAGGAGCCTGACCTGAAGCTTAACTTAAAGTTTGAGATCGAAGTGCTGTGTAAAAACTTGAGTCTTGATTTAACGGATCTCAAACCATCTCTATATTTGAAGGATCCTGAGAAGGTGCGCCAAATTGAGTTCCAGCTATCGCAGCCGAAGCAGACAAAGGATGTTGCATGTGCACTACCATTGAATCAGGCAATAGTGCAAATGCCGCAAATGCAAATGATGCCACCGCCGCAGCAGATGATGCCCATGGAAGATATGTCAGCACCGGCGCCCACGCCCACTGGGCTAGTCGGCGACCCGGGACTCATGGGTATGCTCGGATTACCTGAACCCAGGTTCAATTATCTGGACGTCAATGTAACATCCACCTCTGCTTTTGGCCAAAAAATATGCTTCAACCCGCACATCATTCTGTTTCAAAGCTATCCTCATCTCAAGCAATTCGTGAAGCCCGCGATCGAAAGGTCAATCCAAGAATGGATCCACCCAGTTGTGGATAGGTCGATAAAGTATGCTTTAACTACTTGTGAACAAATCATTAGGAAGGACTTTGCATTAGACCCAGACGAGATGCGCATGCGCACGTGTGCTCATCATATGATGCGCAACCTGACCGCTGGTATGGCCATGATTACTTGTCGCGAACAGATCATCAGCACCATAAGTACGAATCTCAAAGCGGCATTCGTTACTGCTGTCATGCCTTCTTCAACACAACAGGTAATTTATTGTTCTGCTACATCGTAATACATTTAGCCATCTTAGTTCGGAACTAATCATTATTTTTTCCAGAAGGATATCATTGAAAGTGCGGCTGCAGTGCTGGCTACAGAAAATATGGAACTGGCTTGTGCTTTTATCCAGAAGACAGCAGTTGAGAAGGCACTTCCAGAACTCGACAAGCGATTACTCAGTGATTACGAAATGAGGAAGATAGCGCGACAGGAGGGCAGACGGTACTACGACCCAATAGTACTGACATACCAGAATGAGAGGATTGCAGAACGAGTGCGGCTGCGTGTTGGTGGCCCGACGGACATGCAGGTTATCGTATACGAGGAGTTCGCCTGCAATATACCGGGCTTTATGCCAGTACGAGACGCGGCCGTATTTATTCCGAAGCCGACGGCGCAGGACCAGATTCCACAACTCACGTTCAGCCAAGTGATGAACCCGACTCAGGTGTACGGAACGGACGAGATGAGTGCTTTGATCACTGCTGCCGAAGTGTTCCTGGCCAACTCGTTGGCTATCGCTTCAGTAACAATACAAGCCTCCAGCATGCACTCACTGTTGGAGTGCCTGTTCATGGCGAGACGCAACCGCGATATCGTATCTGGATGCACCCTACTGCAGAAGGTACATTGTTTCATATGATAGATTTAGTTATTGTTGTTTTCATGTATGCATGGATCCTTTACAAGAAATTCAATATTAACTTTATGTTGTAAGATTGAGACTTAAAAAAGTAAATCTTGTACAAGAGGATAGTACACGGCAAATTTTTAAGGGAACATATTCGCACATCAAAAAAATCTAAATACGTAAAATGTAGCCTGTAGGTGGCCTGGATTATAATTTGATCCCTTCAACCTTTTACTAAGCCATTTAAAGTTTTATATACCTGGCATTGCTCAATATGGTGATGTGTGATATTATTACACAATTACAGAATACATTGTGCCTTAAATACTAATAAATATGTTTAATGAGTGCAAATTTATTTGATCAGGCTGTGGAAGGACTGTTGGACGGACATTTGGTACAACAAGCCGCGAGCGCCGAACACTTGGAGATGATGTCACGCTACCGCGACATTCACCTGCGCGTGTTGAAGCTTCTTGAAGACGCCCGAGTTTACGGTCACGCGTGGACAACTAAGCAGATTACCTGCTGCCTAACTGAGTGCCGCGAAGAGCTCAGATACAACATCGAGGGTGTTGAGTGCCTCATTAGGAACCACCTCATTGATTTGCCTCAAGTAAGGACGTCTTGATTTACCTGTTACGGCATACTTTCTTTTGTCCTTCCTGCATGATTTGGTCTCTGGTCAGGTGATGGTCAATCTTATAATTTAACCTTTTTTTCTTCTTTTTTATGAACTAAAATATATGTCTGGTCCATTTGTTTACTATGCTTCCGTCAAATGTAAACGCCTCCCTTTTTAGAACTAACTCGCTTAAATTATGCAAGCTAAAGTATATTAATTTCGTTTTTTTTTACTGATAACTTGTTTGAAGACTGTTCGTGGTTACGTTGATGCTCCTGCCCTTCACAGCGAGCTTTGCCGCATATGCCGCCCAACAACTGGGCGTGCAAAAAGCACAAGTTCCTCGCTGTACCCGTGTGCGCTTGCTCGCCTGTTCCTCGCACTCTCACGGCCCTGAATGCGTCCTGTATGTTGATGAGTGGAAGTATATTGTGTTAGTATGTTTGGAGTTCTGTGAGAAGACTGCATGAAAGTGTTGTCCATCTTTTCTTATTAGTGTAAGAGACTGTCAAGCCGTTCTAATATCGTGAATAAATAAATATATGTCATTTCATTGACAGAGAATATTGTTTGTCTTCAGAGAACTACAAGAAAAGCTTTATTCTTCATAATTCGCAAAATTTTTATTTATCTTTAATTATTAATTAATCTTTCCTATTATAATTTACTATCTTATCAATATTGACCCTTCTTAATTCCGTGGAAGGTTTTTTTGTTTCCCTTGCCAAGACCCAATAAACTTAATGCTATTATGTATGTGAGTTTTATTCCTATGTAGGCAGTGAGATGGTATTTAGTTCAATGTGCCATGTTGAGACAAACCATCATGTTGCTTCTACTATGCAACTATTTTTGAAATAACTTACAATTCTCATGTAAAATATGTTTAACAGTACGACATCGCTTTGGCGCACATGATGGACAATGGCAACAATTACATGGCGGTGGCTTTTGCCATGCAACTGCTACAAATGTATCTCGTGGATGAGAGGAACACCATGTACGCCACTGAATCGGACTTGTACCACACTATGGACACCTTGGTTCGCATCATGTCAAATGCTCGCACACCGCTGCCAGAAGGACTTGACTCGCTTATCGAGATGATCAGAGTCAATCAGGACCCGAGTGCATACCTCGGCGAGAGGTCGCCCCTTGGACCCACGGCGCACATACACTCAGGAATACTGCAAGTCAGGGTAAGTCAGTCTCAGTTAGCTATGTTTCTCGTAATTTTCACTGTTAGGTGTTTATAATGAGTGTAATATTACAGGCCCAAAACTATGACGACCCTCCCGGTTTACAAGAAAAAACTCAGAATCTCCTCCGCGAATGGAGAAGTGTGCTTCTGAATCCTCTGACTGAGATCGAACTCGCACAGAATTTCAACTTGTACGTGCACCGGCTGAATATGAATGGCCTGCTCAAGTCGGATGATCATATCACGCGCTTCTTCAGGATTGCAATTCAAGCTTGCGTTGAGAACGTATACCACCAGCTCAATGAAGAGCGTGTCAACCCGTCTCCGATTGCGCCCAAGAGGGAGAAGTACTACGCAATGTGCGACTCATTTATAAAGCTCGTGTCGCTCTTGATCAGGAATACTGCCGATAGCGGCAGCCATTCGCCAAAACTGAACCTTCTTAATAAGGTTAGTGTCTTCTAACTAATGGCTTTCGAACTTCAAATGAGTCTTTTTGCAGAAGATTGATCCCAAATATTGCCTTTTATTAATCAATATATTTATGTTTTATTATTGATTAAAAAATTATAAATCTTTCTGTTCAGGTCCTCGGTATAATTGCTGGGTGTCTACTTCAAGACCACGATGATCACGGTATCAACTTCCAGCAGCTGCCTTACCACAGACTTATGCTGATCCTATTCCTTGAAATGAATATAGCCGAGCCTGTCTTAGAATCTATGAACTTCCAGGTCAGAATAAAATATGCTTTCATTGTATTATGTATGTACATAAATGTTGTAGTATCTTGATGCTATCCCGTGTATCTTTCGTTGACTCTTATAAATTTACTGTATCGCAGGTTCTGACTGCTTTTTGTCACACGCTGCGTATCATCCGGCCGGGTGTTGCCCCTGGATTCTGTTACGCGTGGCTCGAGCTAGTCGCCCACCGCGCGTTCATTAACCGCGTGCTCGCTGTCACCCCACAGCAAAAGGTATTTATTTTAATATTCTTATATAATTATTACTGTATCTTTAATTTATTTTATTTGTATGAGAATTATATAAAACTACTAACTCTATTTATCTTTTAGGGCTGGGGCATGTACTCGACTTTGCTGACAGACCTGTTTAAATTCCTGGACCCATTCCTACGCAACACAGAACTGGCCACCCCGGTGATGATGCTCTACAAAGGCACATTGAAAGTACTGTTGGTGCTGCTGCACGACTTTCCCGAGTTCCTATGCGATTACCACTATGGGTTTTGCGACGAAATACCACCGAACTGCATTCAGATGAGGAACCTCATCCTCTCTGCGTTCCCTCGGAACATGCGCCTGCCTGATCCGTTCACGCCAAACCTGAAGGTTGATCTACTAGCGGAAATCACATTGCCGCCCCGCGCCGTCATCAACTACGCCACAATCATACCTTCGTCTCAGTTCAAGAAGGATTTAGACGCATATTTGAAGGCTCGTGCGCCGGTGACTTTCTTGTCGGAACTTAGGGGTAACATGCAGGTATACACCATTCAGTCAGTTCGTAACATTCTTTGTTAGGTATTGATTCCCACTGCTATACTTTCGAGGTTAGACAGTGATGATATACCTACGTGATAATGTTATATATATTTATATACTAGCTGTGCCCGCGACTTCACCCGCGTGGAATTTAACAAAATAAATATTGTTCAGTTTCTCAAATAAAAGTAGCCTAAGTTACTCCTTTTTATATCAGCTATCTGCCAGTGAAAGTCCCGTCAAAATCGGTTCCGCCGTTTCAGAGATTAGCCGGAACAAACAGACAGACAAACATTTTAGTGTTTTTTTTTTTTATTTATTTATACATAATTAGTACGGCTAAAAATCCAATTACACATTTTGGTATATGTACCGTGTATCCGTATGCAGTTATTTCAATATTACGAACAGACACTCAAATTTTATTGTATGTATAGATAATAATAATATATCTTCACGCTACCCCCACAAGGGTCCCCGAAGGGGTAGGCAGAGATGTTTAAGAAGCACCCTTACCACTTTTATAATGTAAATTTAGGTGGTGAACGAGCCCGGGCGCCGCTATAATAACCAACTGATGAATGCAGTGGTGCTGTACGTCGGCACGCAAGCGATCTCGCACATTCGGTCAAAGGGCCAGACGCCCAATATGTCCACCATCGCGCACTCGGCGCATATGGACATCTTCCAGAATTTTACCGTCGATTTCGACTACGAGGGCAGGTTGGTGGACAAAATAGCTGTTTCTGTCGTGTGAACATTTTGTTTCATTAGTACATGGTGTTTCTGGACTTAGCTTGAATAAAACATATCCTATGTGTTATTTCAGCTAATTATCTATCTCTGTGCAATACTTAAATATCCAACTCCATTCCATAGTTTTTGCGTGAAAGAGGAACAAACACCCTCACAAACTTTCATAACATTCATAGGTCAACTGTTGATGATATAATCAGTACAATATGCAAGACATTCAGACTTCTCTTTTTGTTACTTTTTAAAGGGGCCACTTATTATGTATTAATTGTGAGCTTTTAAGTGTTGTCAGGAGGTAGAACTAAATTCGTATGTCATATCCAGATACCTGTTCCTGAACGCCATCGCAAACCAATTGCGGTACCCGAACAGCCACACGCACTACTTCTCGTGCTGCCTGCTGTATCTGTTCGCTGAGGCCAACTCTGAGGCAGTTCAAGAGCAGATCACCAGGATGCTGCTCGAGAGGCTCATTGTGAACCGTCCACACCCATGGGGGCTGCTGATCACATTTATTGAGCTCATCAAGAACCCCGTGTACAAGTTTTGGTCACACGAGTTCGTACATTGCGCACCTGAGATTGAGAAGTGAGTTAGTTGATATAGTCCATAAATAAAAATCTAAATACCTGGATCAAATACATCGGACTCTCAAGGACGGGAACGTTAGGAGTACTCGAAACCGACGAGCATGTATGAAGAGACTGATGAATGTGGACGAAGCGAGAGAGGTATGTAAGTCTAGAGAGAACTGGCTCTATACTCTCTGCCTACCCCGTTAGGGACTTGGCGTGATGATTGTATGTAAAATTCAATGTCAATTGAAGAGAGCAATTTTTATTTAAATATTTTTTTAGATTGTCTCAATTTTTCGTACTAAGAAATGATTGCTGTCAATTAATTTATTTGTTTCTTTACATGAACATATTAATTTTGATATGGCTTTGCAGGTTGTTCGCGTCTGTGGCGCGCTCTTGCATCGTGGACAAGACGGGTGGAGGCGGGGGAGAGCGGGAAATGGACGAGTAGCGCCGCGCCAATTGGGAGTCACTCCGGCATCAGCACATATTTAATAGCTATGTCGCGAGAGGTAACCGACCTACCTGCCTATGACCAACGGTATTATAAAGTATCGAAGTCGGTTTGATGCTACATAATAAATTTTGTTGAATGATGAATAAGTGTCACTTTAAACTTACAGTCGCTGTCCGTTAAGGATATTATTTCAAGGAGGATTTATACATATACTTTAAATTAAACATGGAAGCCAGGGCGGGATTATGTATATGTATAATATAAATGAAAGAATGTATGTCCAACGTGTTCCAATATTGAGATCTCAAAGTGTATATGTTGCAGGCTTCCAAAGCATGGCGCGCAAGAATGCTCCGCCTCTGCCCCTGCCGTCGACATCGTCCCACCCAACCAGACACATGCAATGGAACAAACTGTTTAAAAAGTGAACTGTAAAACATTCAATCATTACTAATTAGCAGTGTGCATTGAATTTACTAATTCTTAAAAAATGTCCAATTTTTTAATCGTGTTTATTGTCAGTCATAAATCGTAATCCATGGTATATAGCAATAATCAGTGTCCCAGTCCGTGTAGCTGCATACGCGCCAGCGCGGCTGACCTTAGATTGAAGGAGAAAAGTTTCAGTAAAAGCAATTTATCTATGTATTACGTTAGTAGGACTCTGTCTTTTGAGTCAATATTTTTTGAGTTAGTTGCACTGTTTTAAACATGTATGGAAGATAATGTAATTTAGTCTTCTAATTATTCAACTATAAAATTAAGCAATATTATTACTAAATTGATGGATCGATTAGAGAACAACATTTATAATTTATTGTACTAATTAATAAATTCGATTGTTATAATGTTAAGAGTAGAGTGGCGTTAGATTAAACCTGTTGGAAATTGTGACACAATTTGATTGGGGTTGAAAGAGCGGCAGCGCTTGAGTCGCGACCGCGTACTTTCCCGAGCGAGTGCCGGCGCCGGCGCATACTGAGCTGCACACTGTCACGCCCACACTGGCACGAGCGCGTACGTGGCCCTTATTAGTAAGTCCCTCTGTACACATAATGATAGTTCGTCGAAATAAGGTAATCTCGACTGATTAAAAGTAATCGCCAATGTAGCGTACGCGACTCAGGCTCCTCGGAATGTGAATTGTAATTTTATGTAGTGTTTATATTAATTAGATTTAAGTCATGACTAATAATTTCAATGTAAAGTATGTAATATGTAGTAAATTCGAATGTTTCATTAATTAATTCTAGTTACACTTCAGTAAGCTATGTAATTCATTTTTTTAAGGAAATAGTGTTTCAATAGTAAACAGTTCTTTTTTTATTTACTTTATTACAATACCCAAACTTAGTGTCTACCATGTATGTATATGTTTATATTTAACTTGTCAAGCAAGAGCAACACATTGTAGAAGGGCGCGAACATCATATTATCCTTAAAACTGTATGTAATTATTATCTGCACATCTTTGTCAAATATTTTTGTGAAATCTATACTCTGCTTTAGAACCAAATAAACTGTAGCATTTCATTAATGGAAGCGCTTTTTTTCCTTTCCTATATCATAAATAATATTTCAGGTCACAGAACAAAATGTTAATACTTTTGCTTCGTCCTCAAGATTGGGATTTTGTAAGACATGCTTATCACACACTGGTCTGCGGGTTTCGCAAAAATAGGGAGCTTTTCCTAAATCAGAAGTTAAAGGTTTTTTTTAAATAAATATATATGTTCATTTTCTGTCGGTATTTGCTCGATTACGTTATGAGAATCAATAATATCCGAAATTAATCCCCGAATCCATGTTTGGAATTATGTTCGTGGGTGCGCGGGAGTTACTAAATCTATTTGTATGAAGCACTTGTAATTGTCATAGAACTTTCTACAGTTAATGTAATACAACTTTATCATTGTCTGTTGCCACCTGCCCATTCAGGAGCAAAATGGCTTTGATTATATTTTCTTTCTCATTTTGGTGATATATAGGGCTTAGGATACCAACGGCCATTAAAATTCTCAAATCACCAGTGACTGATTCACATTTGCTGTCAGCAGGCTCTTCAGTTGCCTAAACCTTCACATTTAATTACCATAATGAATAATTTTAATTTTATTAAATATTCCGAACTAATATTTGATCTCATATTTGCCGCCCATAATATTGACCGCGGATTTACCAGGCTGAGAAACAGCCTGGTAAATCCGCCACCGGATTCCACGTAGGTATAAAATTACAACGAATAGCCTTATCCTAACTATTGCAATAAATACGACAGTGACTTGTTACGATTTCATATCTTAACTTCTCAACCAAACATTTTGAAATTAGCAAATGCGACAGAATAGGACAGGCGATTTTCCATCTCGATAAGCAACTTTCCTGTCAAGAGGTACCTACGCGGCTGACTTGGTATAATAAGATCCCGGTTCCAGGATCTCCAGAGGAACACGGTCCTCCTACTTCCCATCTTCAGTTTCGTGGCATTAGCAGTTAGTCCGCTAATACACTCGTAACTACAGGACTATATCACTGTATTTACCTTTCCTTATGAATTTATGCAGATATAAATATTGTATTCCGAAAGATCATCCTGGGTTGCAACTCAATCGAAAAGCGCAACTAACTAAAGGAGCGTCTCCCCAAGGCCACCATTAGTGTTGGGAGCAAAACATCAGAAAAACCAAGACCCGCTAATTATGATAAGGGACCTGATGGCCAACATCACAGACGAGGACGTCCGACGAAGGCCCTTAGAAAAGAAATAAAGAACTTTTCGAAGGCATAAAAAGCGGGGACCTCCTTATGACCGTGCGCTTCAGGCGCAAATCTAAAAACCCCCAGCAAAGCACGTTGTTTTGAAGGTGTCCCCGGTGCCGTGGGGCAGGCTGACCAACGCAGGGGTCGCACAGGTGGACCTGCAAAGGGTCCAAGTGGCCGACCACTCGCCCCTGGTGCAATGCTCGCAGTGCCTGGGATACGGCCACGGCAAAGAACAGTCCGTCAAGTGCTGCCACTGCGGGGGCGCTCAATGCGGTCAGAGTGCGCAGACTGCCAACGCACCCCCCACATGTTGTAACTGCAGCGGAGCGGAGATTTCAATTGGCCACCGCGGCTGCGTTGTCCTGTAAAAGGATCGGACTCCCGACATGGTAGTCTCGCAGAAGAAAATCCCCATCCTGGCTTCTGCCTACCATAATAATACTCGAAATACCTCTCGTACTTGTACAATATAATTAAACCAAACCGAGAACCAGAAATCAAACCGGCGCTCTGTATCCTGCAGCCTGAACGGTTGCTATTACTTTCCTTTAATTATTTTTTACACAATATTTTTTCTTTTTAAATCGTTCAATAAATTCTTAAAGAATGTTTTATTTGATAATTCAAAGATATTAAAGTTAATCTGAGTTTCACGAGAGGAACTGAACTTATATTGTTTTATATATTTTATAGAACAAATTTTCTGAAAGATAGTATGTTCTCCTACGGGAACTCGCCATTCGTGTTTTAAATCGCCCACGGATTCAATTTGACTTGAGCGCGTACATTACATAAGTACCTACATCGAAAATATGTTGCCGAGAGGAAATGAGGCAAGTATTTATTTTTACAATAGTTATAAGTAACCAGGCTTATGTATCAATTGGTAATTTATATATTTTTACTAATGAGTAATTTATAAGCTTATCGAAAATTTGTAGATCGAACTTTGCAAGAACTTACAAAACAGCCGTGATGTCTGAGCAATTTGATTAGTACATGCAATAATCGCAAGTTTAAGCTCCGCTGGCCTTCATCATGCAACGTGCAGTAAAATATAGTGAATCTACGCTTAACATAGGTACCGAGGGCGAGGAAGGCAATATGGCAAGGTAGGGGCGGGGGCGTCTGTCCAGTCGTTTCTTTGCACAGGGTCGCCGCCAGCGCCGCGGCGCCACCGTCGCTGGATCACCTGCGAGCGACGGCGACCGACGCCTGATTCCGTTATTATTCACAAACGCGACGCCAGCGCGCCCACGTTTTTATAACGACAAGAAGCTGCCAAATAAGAATTACAAGCTTAAAACCTACATTATCAACAAAAGTAGGTGAGTGTTTATAAGTTCTTATATATTGTGTTATACCTACCTAGCGAGTAAATGTGCGCGCGCTTATGCCGTGCAACAGGATTTGACACTGACAGCAACGATGCGATGTTTTGTTTTTTTACTCTTATATCATGTCCTTTTATGAGACTAGCATTGAACATTACACCTGCGTACGTACTAATCATAATACACTTCTGTTAATATTTCAATGGAAATTACTGAGTTCCTTTGTAAGTTATTTTGCTTTATTATTTATTAAGAAAGTAGGTTCATATAGTACAGTCTACACAGTAGGTACCTAATTTTAAATCATAACTGACATATTTTCTATAGGTTCAAAACTATTTTGTACATTTATTTACCCCGACCGTTTTAAAACCAGCGAAGTACTGTATGCATTTGAGTTTATTATTGTCCGTTCGTCTGACCTGCGTGACTCAAAAAAAAGGCTACAAGCTTTTGATGGTTCCTTATATATATTTGGGTAAGGTTGAAATTGTGGCGAACGTTTGTAGGTAGTGTAGTAGCCTTGAGGGAAAGGGACGCAGACGCCGCGCGCCGCCGCGCCGGCCGCCCGCACAGGTAGGTCCTATATCACAACGCTAAAGATTAACAGAAAGACCGCTTAAAATTACATTGTGGCCGCAATCTACTTCTTACTTCCCTTTTTGGAATATGTAT
Source organism: Drepana arcuata (assembly GCA_016069955.1). Classification (NCBI taxonomy): domain Eukaryota; kingdom Metazoa; phylum Arthropoda; class Insecta; order Lepidoptera; family Drepanidae; genus Drepana; species Drepana arcuata. The sequence goes on along the minus strand of JACCPG010009454.1, from coordinate 6,935 downwards.
TGCAAAGATACGCAATATTTACCTTGCAGCTTCTAAACGTACTATGTAAAGGTTTATGCTATTTATCTACGTAGGACCAGTCTATTCATAATAGTCGCATCGCATTCGGTATTGTCAAATAGGAACTTTTTTTTAAATTTTTTTTCCTCAAAAAGGACTAATATTTCGAGAAATAGGTCAGATGTTCTCAAAATTCCGACAAGCGAGTGAAGAGAACCGTAATCTCTTAAATTTGAGGATGAGACAAGAAATATCGGACGTGCATGAGGCAACTGAGGTTGTTTTGGTCGTGTTGATATCTTTTCTTGGAGGCCTTGATGGCCGAATGGTTCGAGTAGATGCCTGCAACACAAAGATTGCAAATTCCTATCTTGACAGTACCAATGAGTTTTTCTGAATTTAAGAATAGTGATTAGTCACACACTAGGAGAAGAAAAACATCTAGTTAAACCTGCATACGCTTGAGAAGAATTCTAAGAGGCGAGAGAGATTGAAGTACCTTTCTGACGCAGGTACGCAACCAGCTCTTTGAGCTAAAATTAATATATGTACATAGTACAAAACGGTATAGTGAGACTTCTACCTACGGCGGGACCGATGTAACAGATGGCATTACTGATCAGATATGTTTTATTCTTTGACGATACCTACTGTAATCAAGAAGTAGAGGTATATTAAAAACACATGGGTTAACTACCCCAGTGTACCAGCAGCATTGGTTTCAATTAACATGAAACTTAATTAAGCATTGTGTAAGTTAAACTTCATAATTAAAAGTTAGGTACCTACCTAGTAGCTATTGTTCGCCTGTTTTTGTAAATTCTTTGTTTATTTAATAAAATCATCGGGACTTCCATTCGGACCAGTGTGCAATGTGAGTTTCAATTATGAATGGATAATATACATTGCATTGCAAGGTGCTTTAATGACGTAATATTTATCAGTCGCTTGGTCTCACCTACCGATTATCCTGCCGCCGTATAAAAGAACGGTAGAACGATATGAATGATTATGAAAGAAAAATGCAACAAGAGCCGAATACCTATGTAAGTGTTTATTCAAAGATATAAAATGAGTAATCGCTTTCAACACAAATACTGCAAGTTTGTATTCTCACTTGTGACATCACGAGCTTTACGGTGTGGGAAAACATCGACAGGAAACCTTACGCATAAGAAAAAAGAAGTTGCTGGGTGGTTGAGAACCCAGGTTCTCACACCAGTGTGAAAGATCACTGTACATACATTTTGAAAATACTCATTATTATATACCGACGTGGTATGAACCTGCAATCTTAATTTCGCACTCAAACAACTCAACCACCTCTGCATTTTCGGCTACTAACGCAGCTAGTCTGCAGTATAATTTCGGCAAAAGGCACATTTTCATTTGGTCAATGATAGATACGCTTATGATAAACCGTCTAACTACAACATGCTGGTATCCACACCGCCAGAGCCCACCCCACGAATCGCTGGTTTTATTTATTGTTCCTAATAATATAATAAATATTCTGCGGTTAAATTCAAGTTAATACGTTACAGATTATACCTTGCCGGTCGTATACAATAAATAAGCGTTATTCTGACGGTAAAATTATATTTAACCCTCACAGATTGTGGGCAATGTTATTTAGTTTATTTTACAAAATATATCGTTTGGCAAATTATAAGTTACACGTGTGCGTGTATTGCTTCGGTTTGAGCTCGGTTGCCAAAGGTAAAAGGTTGGTCATGTGCAACGGAACTCTGACATAATATTTGAATAGTTAACACAAACAGAGGATCAAAATCTACAAAAATCGTAAAAATTGCAATCCGTTCCGTTGATCGTGCGACAAAGTTGATTTCGAACACGAATTTGGATTCTATATATATTATTATCCGTTTAATCCCATTTATATACATATTTATCCCGGTTATATAGTCAGATTTATATTTGATTTAAGGCAGATGAAACCGCGGGGAGCTGTTAGTATAAATAAACATGGATAGAGAAAAATATTATATGTAAAAGATACTTTGAATCTACATTTTAAGGCCAAGATAATAATGATTCAGTATAGGTACCTAAGAGGAAAATAAATGGTGTTTCAAACAGGGTAATATTTATAATAAACTAGCTATACCCTGCCATGCTTCGCTGTCGTACATTGGGGTTGCATGAATGGGAATTACCGTTAAAAAACTGGTACTAAATATGAAAAACAATCCTTATAGCGGAGTGCATACTGTGTCAAAATTTGAGCTCAATCGGTGCATATCTCTTCGAGTTTTTGAAGCGTAGACAATCGAACTTAACATTTTTAAATATCCTAGGTACCTAGTTCTGAAAATAGAACAGTTGTATTCTAGAACGATTTTATAAGAGATTTTATCAAATAGGTACCATTCATTATTATAACAAAAATAAAAATTATGTTACATTTTATATGTATGTATAACCTTATCGTTATACCAGATTTTTATATGTAGTTTTGGTGAACCGTAAGATGTTATTACGGAATATGTTTTAAGAATTACAATTCTCAAGCATATACTTAGCTGTATCTCTTAAGGCTTAGCCTTAGATTTAGCATAAAATCTCAAACTACTTACACTAAGAGCTTAATTATTATTGATGTTGTTCACATATTAGAAAAACTGGCAGAGTTTTTTTCTAGCGGAGAAAAAATTATCAAAATAAGTTCCATAATTTTTGGGTTTATCGCGTAAAAATGGAAAGACAAACAGGGCTTGAATGTGGGTGGAATTGAAATGGGCTTGAATTCAAATGTATAATTAAAGGTTGAAATTAATAATATGATTTATACGGAAAACGAATGCATGTCTTAATATCTTATTGACATTACACATTATCACGGCACCAACAAGGTTTGCTCGAGACATCTTATAAAAGGAAGAGTATTTGGTCCCCACGGCCCTAGGGTGTCGACCCCAAACGCCACCAAAAATAAAAATCCGATACTCCTTGGATGTATTTCGATAAAATTTTGCAGTGGTAGCTTACATTATACTTAACTGATGTGTTTGCACATTTCTCAACATGAAAAACTTGTGTGTTCTTGAACACTTGAGTGTGCGCAAAAACTTTGTTACACCCAAGTTTTTAACTACTAGATTGGTGCTTATATTAGAACATTTTGGTACAAGGGATTACTTCAAAGCCTTAGTTGATATACATACAAGCTGGGCAAGCGAACACAGGTCTTTAGGAGATAAAACCATTTATGGCGACGTCACAATTTGTAATAAAATATATATGTACTGAAATTTGGCACGATTCGCCGTTTGCCGGCGCCATTCTAATTTTCATTTTGAATGACGACTTGTCGATAGAAATAATGGACTTACCTATAAGTAAAGATTATTGAACATAATTCACATGCCTGAGTTATTGTTTTGGTCAACGGTATCCGTGAGAAGTGTCTCCTAGATAGGTACTTTTTCACCTGGGCGAAGCTGGGCGGGACAGCTAGTATATAATAAAGATATGATTACTGTAGTAGGTACACCATTATATTTTTGTTTATAACGTATGAAGAACCGTTCAGTACTTCTGAGTTAATTGCCCAGACATACAAACGCGGCGGGGACTGCAGAAACGCAAAAATATAGGACATACATACATATCATCACGCCGAGTCCCTAACGGGGTAAGCAGATAGTATAGAGCGCCAGTTTTCGTAAATATAACACAAAAATATGGGACAGCTAAAGACAAAACCATATGAATGCACTAAAGCTGCGATAACACATTAAAACACCGTGGGTTTGGCTTAACCGTCGATCTTTTAGTATTTGACATCCAACCGAACAATTTGCACTCCGATACGTATTATTTGTGTCTGATATTTATGGGATAGAATTACACGGTCCGGACTCGAATCGCATACGCTCTGCTACACCCATACCTAGATATTCAACTACGTAGGTATGTATCGTATGGAAGGTATAATACATTCTGACATTACATTATAAGAACAAGGTCTGGAAATTCAAGTCTTTGTTATTATTTTTACTGCATGTAATGTTAGGTAAATAAGAGAATAACTTTTATGATAATTATATATATATTTAAAGAGAGGTAGGTAGGGCATAACGGATTCTCCGTTCAAATTTGGAGCTGCCCGACTGGGGCAGGATCTCCACCTTATAGAAGTTCGTAGCCAAATAACACATTTTTTTTTTGTATTGTGTTCCTACGTGGTGAATAAGGTTTCCAGTAATGAGCTCCTAGGGGAGGGGGAGGATTGTTATATTGTGTTGGCAACCGAGGGATTAGACCTATTATGTTGCCAAAACACAGTATAACTCTCTGAACACAGAGTGGCAACGCGCAAGTGATACTTATGTATCGTGAGCGTAAATAGGCTACGGTAACCGTTTCCCATTGTTGTATAAAAAATATATATATATATATATATATATATATATATATATATAGTACATTATAAATAGTGTATATATAAAATTAAATTATTCAAAACACCGCAAGCTCTACGGTGAAATCATTGTTAGGAAATCGTCATATGATTGAGAGTTATTTTATAGAAATATTTATTTATATTTGATTGCCATTTAAGTATATAATATTTCATGTAAGTGGACTGTACTGACTGGAGGAGTACAACTGACACAACATACTCATCATCTGCCACTTCGGTAGCGAAATTTCTATATCTGTCGAAAGCCTGTGCCTTCTTATTCAGGGACAAAGGAACAAAAAAGAAAAATAAACGTCAAAAATGCACAGTTGTGATTCAACTATTGATTCTATTGTTAGATTAGGTATTATACTCAGGTATTATATGAGTACCTATGAGTACCATATTGTTTGTATGCGCGCCATCTGGTTTAAAGTTTTGCAACTGTATTAATTTTACTGTTGGTAAAACTTCGTAATCGCCTCACTAGATGGCACAACACAAGCTGACATGAACAAAAGGTATTAAGAAATTGTTTCGCTGCAGTCTTGCTTGTCTACCCGTATTTTAGAGATTTGAAATCGTAAAAAGATCGTATAGTAAAATTGAGTTATGTGTAGTGTCCTTGAGGTCTCACCACACCCTACAGTTTTTAATACCCCGTGGTGCAGTGGATAGTGTTAAATAGTAAAAGAGTTCCGCAGTAGGTACCACCCTCGTGCGGTTCGAGGGCGTGCTCGGCGGGTTCCTAACGCGTTATTTAAACAATTTGATTATAACAAAATTATTTTATATGCCACCTATTGGGAAGCAATTGGAATACGCTTCTCTTAACTCATTTTATATTACTTTTGAATACTTGGTAGCTGCGAGTAGGTACTATGCAAAACATGTTCTTTCAAATTTTTTTTTTCTATATATTACGCTTGTTACTCTTTTTGAGCGGTTCGACTTTTAATATTTGAAAAATACAGGAGATATCTTATCTTACTAATATTATAAAGTTGAAGTTAAAAAGTTTGTAAGTTTGGATGATTGCTGTTCTTTCACGGCAAAAAGGCTGAGGAGATTTGGCAAAAAAAATTAATGGTGATGGCTAATTATTCACGTATTAATATTGTCAAAGCGAAAGTTTGTAAGTTTGGATGAGGATGTTTTTGCTCTTTTACGGCAAAACGGCTGAACCGATTTGGCTGAAAGTTAAAACAGTGATGGCTTATATCTAGGGTTATGCTCTTTCACGGCAAAACGGCTGAGCCGATTTGACTTAAAGTCGTAATGGTGATGGCGTATATCTAGGATTAGGACATAGACTACATTTTAATTCAGAATAATTCAAAGATTTAAAATCTATTATTAAGGCGTAAGTTTGTATGTTGCTCTTTTCGGCATAGCGGCTGCACCAATTCTAGAAGGAAAATATACTTTTTCGAACTTCACGCGGGTGAAGCCGCGGGCATAAGCTAGTTTTTATATAAAGCCGATATTTAATATCCGAGGCCGAGTGGTTCGAGCAGTCGTCTGCAACACACTGCAGTTTGAAACCCGATTGTACAAATGCGTCTTTCTGTGCTCGAGTACAGAGTACTCGAAACCGACGAGCATGTATGATGAATGTGGACGAAGCGAAAGAGGTATGTAATTCTAGAAAGAACTGGCGCTCTATACTCTCTGCTTACCCCGTTAGGGACTCGGCTCGATGATATGTATATATGTATGTCTTTCTGTGCTTAAGAACTTAAGCACAGTGATTAGTCACAGCACGAGCTTTTTGGTGAAGGGATATGGAGTGAAAACTTACATACGTTTCAGAAGAACGCCAGCGGTCACGTTATATATTTAAACAGCAGAACGCCGTATATCCGAATTAATGGGACCGTGGTCGATTCGGATAATCGAATATAGACTAGAAATAAAGAAAACCGAACTGTCACATAGAATACATTTTAGTAAGTTTAACAAAGACAGTTCTACAATAACTCTCTGGTCTCTCAAATAATCTGGAAACGGAACAAAATTTACTTGATTTTAATTTTTATATAACGCTCGCGTTCTACGGTATATATAATATATAAATATACTAGCTCTCCCAGCCAGCTTCGCTTGGGTGAAAAAAATAAATATTACTGATACATGATCGCAGCGCCCCCTATCAAGTCCAATTGTGAAACTAAACCATTCTCGAATTACACTTAATATACAGATTAGATATTCAAAAAGCCGTGATGGCCAAGTGGTTGTAGCAGTTGTCTGCAATGCAACACAAAGATACCACCAATAGTTTTTCTGAACTTAAGTACAGTGATTAGTCACACCACGAGCTTTACGGTGAAAGAAAACATCGAGAGTGGCTAAGGCGTGAGTGATATAAACATGTATATATCCTCACGCCTTCCCACAAGGGTCCCCGAAGGGGTAGGCAGAGGTGTATAGGTAATACCCACACACCCACTTTCCGCCAGAGGTATATTAGGTGCCAACGTGACAGATGGCGAGTCCATCGCCGTTA
>JACCPG010009453.1:0-14990 GCA_016069955.1 Drepana arcuata | reverse complement strand
TGAACAACTTCACGGCCACTCTGGTGGTTAGCTCCTCGTACCGCACGGGGTGTCGGATACAAGAGCAAAAAGGTCGTACAATAAATTGTATTTTTTTCTTTTAAATCGTATCTATTTTATCCCATAATCGTTTTAGCGTCTACCAATCAGTTTTTCTAAACTTAAGTACAGTTATTAGTCGGACCACAAGCTTTACGGCGAATTCGTGCTTGAATAACGGCAATGGTCTCGCTTTCTGTCACGTTAGCATAAAATATATCTCTGGCAGAAAGTGAGAGTGTGGGTACTTTCACACTTCTGCCTACTCTTAGGGGACCCTTATGGAAAGGCGTGAAGATATGACAATTTTATTGTCGGCCTGATAGTGGAGTCCATAGCCCTGTGCACGTGAAGTTAAAAGTCGCGTATCAAATTCTGAATACAATTATTCCAACTCTAATCTTAGATAAAAAGCCGTGGTGGCCGAGTGGTTCGAGCAGTTGCCTGCGACGCAAAGGTCGCAAGTTCGAATCCCGACTGTACCAATGAGTTTTTCTAAACTTAAGTACAGTGATTAGTCACACCACGAGCTTTACGGTGAAGGAAAACATCGTGAGGAAACCTGTATACGTCTGAGAAGAAATTCAAAAGGCGTATGTATAGTCGTGCTTGAGTAACGGCGATGGACTCGCCATCTGTCACGTTGGCACCTAATATACCTCTGGCGGAAAGTGGGTGTGTGGGTATTACCTATACACCTCTGCCTACCCCTTCGGGGACCCTTGTGGGAAGGCGTGAGGATATATTTATTATATTAATCTTAGATATTTATGTAGTATATATATACATATAATATTATTAGTGAAAGTTGGATGAATTCTATGATTATATATATTAACAGTTGTATAATTAATATGAAAATTTGTGTGCGTATAAAAAAATATAAAAAAACATTGCATTTTATTTGCTCGCCATTCTTCAGACAGTGTGAATCGCATATCGTGTTCACCACGTGTGTTCCAATAAATAAACAATGTAGCAACGAGCGGCTACACGGAGCTCGCCAACTATCCGCAGACTTACACCACTATACAAGTACTTTGAATAGGTTAGCGTGAAAGGGATAGGATAGCTGATTTGACTTGATTGACTGAATAACAGTTAATTACACACACACACGCACACTCACACATGTAAGCAGAAACGTAAGAACACACGAGATCATGATCATGAAACTAAACCCCTACAAGCTAAATTAATACATTCATATACACATACTTTCTCCTGGGCCACCTAGGTTACAATTCTTTGGAGGTAAGACGCACTAACGACCGACTAGTAACGATGTGCAAAATCCTACATGGGAAAATTGATGCGTCCGACCTACACAGTGGACTATCGCGCTTCTTTGTGCCCAAAAACTATTACCGAAATAGAAAGCACAAACTGTTCGCGGTGCCATATTGCCGAACAGTGGCGCACGCTCAGTCTCCGATCCCGAGGTCACTGACAGCAATCAATGCCCTCCTGGACTCAAGTGTAAATCCTGAATGTGATGTGCTGGCAGGTCAATGGAAAGTGATTTTGAATGAGTGTCTGGCATACGCAGAAATAAGGCCATCTTCTTCTCGGTACCTAATACATTTATATTAACCTTATTTATTATTACTCATATGTATTTTTTTAACGTATACCTCCACATTAGCGTAAATGACCACGCTGTCGTGCTAATTGTAACTAAATAAATAAATAAATAAATATCATCACGCCGAGTCCCTAACGGGGTAGGCTACATATACATATTTAAATACCACTTTCTTTCATATTAATATGCTCATGCCGCACACCTTTGAAAGAGGCCGCCATAGAACTCCACATTTGGTTGAATTTTCTATTAAAATTAATAATTATTATTACCTATTCTTACAAAAGATTATTCATATATATATTTATCCTCACACCTTCCAACAAGGGTCCCCGAAGGGGTAGAGGTGTAAAGGTAATACCCATACACCCATTTTCCGCCAGAGGTATATTAGGTGCCAACGTGACAGATGGCGAGTCCATCGCCGTTACTCAAGCACGACTATGCATACGCTTTTGAATTGCTTCTCAGACGTATGCAGGTTTCCTCTCCATGTTTTTCTTCACCGTAAAGATCGTGGTGTAACTAATCACTGTACTTAAGTTCAGAAAACTCATCGGTACAGTGCATCGCACTATTCGAACCACTCGGCCACAACGGCTCTTATATATAACAGACACGGTAAAAGCGGTTGTATTGCACTTTGGCTACAAGACATGATAAGTATGTTTAGAAGCTGAAGAGCTAAATGTCAGGCTCTTTACAGGAGCGTTTTCAGCAGAGTTTTACATGAGTTTTTGACCACAAAGTTTCTAGAAAATACAGCAAGGGTTGTGGTGAAGCTATTTTTCAGGGTCGGTAACGCACAAGTTACGCTTAGATGCCTCTAACCGTTTACTATTAGGCTGACCTCATGTATTTTCATATCCCACTGCTGGGCAAAGTACAAAGTACATAACAAATGCCGACAACTTTAGTAAAAAAATAATCCAGCGAAATTAAGCATCTTCCTCAAAACAATACCAAAGCGTAAGTAATCTCAACAATTAGATATCGTTATGATACTGTTTCAGATACCTGTTCTTGATCCTGTTGATTTTACATATTTCCTTTCATGAAATAACTTCTCAACGAAACTCAGTGAATATTAAAAGTTTAAACTGAAAGTTACAAGATCCTCATAATAGTAGGCTCTGCAAACAATGAATGTTACCGTATCTGGTTGAAATATTCCCCGTTGTTTAGCCATCGACAAGGCACTCGCCTGCCAATTAGCGTTTGGAATTAAAAGTTACAATTGGGAAACTCTATTCAATCCTGAGTAGCTAACAAACGTTTCCGTACTACCGAACCGGTATAAAATTACGGGAAGGCGGGAATATATGTATCAGTAAACGATAAGGAATGTCAGATGACTTCGTGGACATATGTATTCACATCATCATGTTAAGCCGTGCTGGAAGAGCGCTTCGTGATGTCGCCTGCTACACAAAGATTTACATCTCGAATACCAATATTTTTTAAGAGCCGTGATGTCCGAGTGATTCGAGCAGTTGCCTGCGACGCAAAGGTCGCAAGTTCAAATCCCGACTGTACCAATGAGTTTTTCTGAACTTAAGTACAGTGATTAGTCACACCACGAGCTGAACGGTGAAGGAAAACATCGAGAGGAAACCTGCATACTTCTGAGAAGAATTTCAAAGGCGTGTGTATAGTCGTGCTGGAGTAACGGCGATGGACTCGCCATCTGTCACGTTGGCACCTAATATACCTCTGGCGGAAAGTGGGTGTGTGGGTATTACCTATACACCTCTGCCTACCCCTTCGGGGACCCTTGTGGAAAGGCGTGAGGATATATACCAATATTTTTTTCTGAACTTAAGTATGTACAGTATTTTATTAGTGTAGTCTAGTATTCAAAATACGTGTGTATAGTCTTGCTTGAGTTGCGATGGACTCGCCATCCGTCACGTTGGCAACTAAAATATGTATATCTCCAGCGAAAAGTTAGTGTGTGGGAAACTAAACACCTCTATCTACGCCTTTGGAAACCCTTGTGAGAAGGCGTAAAGATATATGAACAATTATGATTAATCTACGAATAATTTATCGGGTAAATGACATCTAAGCATAATTATCATCACGCCAAGTTCCTCACGCGATAGGCAGAGAGTAGGGTATATTATTATTACAAGATCATATTTGTCTTTTGTACACAATTGTTGTTATTAAATGGTTAAGAATTCCAGTAATGAGCTTCTTGGGGAGGGAGGAGGATTATTATATTGTGTTGGCAGTAGAGGATTAGTCCCATTATGCTGCCAACACAGTATAACTCTCCGAACACAGAGTGGCAACGCGCAAGTGATACTTCGGTATTGTAAGCGTAAATAGGCTGCGGTAACCGTTTTCCGGGTGGACTGTATGCTTGTTTGCCACTCGTTGTATAACAAAAAAAAATAGAACTTGGTCCTAGTATCCGTAATAGGAAATATCAAGTGCCAGGGGCAGAGGCTCTTGCTTGTCTCTCGTGTAGCAGTTACAGTTGATAGCATTCACGATACAACTACATACCTTCATGAAACAGCCGTATGGATGGGGCACATCGACAAATGGCCCGATTTGCTGTCACCTGGCCCTGACTGGAATAATGATCGGGACGTCCCACAGCCGTACAAGTTGACACAAGGCTTTCCGGGGACATATTCATATATTTACCTGTCATTTACCTAGTCGACTGTCACTTTCAATTCACAAATGTCAATGTGATAATTCGAATTTCGAATTGAATGTAAAAAAATTATATTGACGGAGCGTGACCTGTGACGAACTGGCAAAAAATTTGCCAAACATGCCAACATTGAATGAATTGCCAATTCAGGAGATATATTTAGGTGTCAACGTGACAGATGGCGAACCATCGCCGTTTCACAAGCACGACTAAACGTCGACATATAAACACGTCATTGAATTTATTCTCAAACTTATGCAAGTTTCCGCTCAATAGGTAGGCAATACCTACAGATCGTTGGTGTTTGAAGCTGGTTTTTTTTATTTTACAGGAGATTATTTAAACCATTAATGGACGAAGCCTGCGGTAAATAATTCACGTTTGGATGGGCGAAGTCTGTGTTGTGGATATAAAATGTACCTATTGTAAATAAATTGTTTTATTTTGCCAATACGACTTTAACTATACTCTTTAGTGGTATCGTATCACTGAGTTTGTTATTCAATCAAACACAAGTGTGTTTCAATCCAACATTATATGTATCAATAACGTTGTAATCTCAGCATGTGACATTCGACCTGAGTCGTGTAATCATTTGCATATAATGTACCAACATGCTCGCGTCCGAGCAATAACGCAGACTAAAGCAATATTGGCTTATCGATTTCAACTGTTACATAATTGTTACCCTTGATAGCTCGTCTTTACAATCTTATCTGATTTAATGTAATATAAAACTAGCTGCAATCCGTGGTGTCACCCGTGATATCCGGATTATTTCAGGGGTCTATGTAAGTACAAACTATAGAGTAATTCAACCCCTTAAACAGTTGAATTTCAAAATTCAAAAAAGGAACGAATAAGACACAATAATCTAAGACAATTCATTTAAATTTAATTAACAACAAATTAAATGAATGCGTGTGAACGATCAGGGCACGGCTTAGAACGCCACAATGAACGGTGTTTTGTCGCCTGCATCCAACGGCTCTCAGCGACTCTGCCCAGATCAGATCATCTGTTCACCTAATGATACTCTGGGTGATCCAGTACGTAGTCCCCGCTCCAGAACCTGTCTGCTCTAATGGTAGTTAGTTCTGCGAGCTCGTGGTGTGACTAATCACTGTACATAAGTTCAGAAAAACTCATTGGTACAGTCGGGAATCAAACTTGCAATCTTTGTGTTGCAGACTACTTGAACACTCAGCAACCAGGGCTTTTTAAATACATAATTTTAAACCAAGCCGTGTGTAAAACTTACGTATGAAGGAAAAGAGTTATTTCATCCGCTCTCACACACACAATTAATGCAGTAAGGAAAACGATCTCCGAAAATCTATTAGTAAGCTGCACAATGAGGCCGGAATTGGATATATAATTTATTCAGATTAGCCTTTAACAAGCCACTTATGGGGTCAATGGGAACCAGTGACTCGGAAAACAAGCTGTGACAGAGTGCCGGCAATAAATTCACGAACATTCTTTGTAAGCCTTTTCCTTGAGCGATGATTGATGCTATTTATTTATGGCCTTGTTTGATAGGCTCTAGTAGGATGTAGTAAATAAAGCCAAGGAAAAATGAGCCACTAGTAGAGGTTATTATGTATTTATTCTCACGCATTTAATCTCTTTCTCTAGTCTGCCGACAGTATCAGTAGAATCTTTTTATTTTATTATCACTGAGAAGGTAAAAAGAGCATTAGGTTCACCTATGGACGCTTGCTACACTAGTCGCTCTTGACTTATGGTCTAAGAGCCCGTGAACCCCAGACCTTCGTTATTTTATAAAAGCTGAAAGTTTGTCAGCGTATGCTCCCAATACAGCGTGCGCTGAAAAACTTTCAGCCTTTATAAAATAACGAAGGTCTGGGGTTCACAGGCTCTTGCTCTATTATATGAACGTCATTTCAACCGCTCAGTTTGGCTGGAGGCTGGGAGAAGATGGATATGGCTGAACTTATATTGCATGGAGAAAGGATTTGTGGAATCCAGTACAGCATATATAATTTTCAATTGTTGTTTTTGATGCTATGATATTATTATATGATAAAGCTTTATTTAAAATCATAAAAGCAAATAACCATTGTCTAATTTAGTTATTAAATATACCCAAGAGATGTAAACTACTCTACATTCCTCTCCGAGCTTCAAGGACTCGCCACACAATAGCTTGGAAGACATTAAATAGCACGATAACGCAATGTATAACATTTTAATGGTACGACCTTCCCTATACATGCGAATACGAACAATGTAAATTGCAAATACAGTATCTAACTGGAATGATCGATCAGAAACAGATGTTAACAACGAGTGGGTAAACAAATGGGGAAAAAATTTTAAATACAGACTCCTTCCCAGTAGGTTTCTCCGAATGGAGACTTTTAGTCCACGTTTTTTTTTCTTTCCCACTTCCACATATGAATAGACTATACTGACTCGTCAACTTTATTCATCTATTCCGCCCAGCGTCGTTTGGCCGACTGCAGCGCCTTCTATCGGGAATCTAAATTAACCAAATATTTATTGGACGAAGCGAAAGAGGTATGTAAGTCTAGGAGAACTGGCGCTCTATACTCTCTGCCTACCCCGTTAGGGACTTGGCGTGATGATATGTATGTATGTATTTATCAGAGTATTATTTATATACATATAAACCAATCGCCATTCGGTAGTTTTTCAAAACCATGAAATTATTTTGTGTGTTTAGTTAGTACTCACACATCCACTTTCCGCCAAATATATATTGTACGTGCCAATATATATCCCTGTACATATATACCAATGCGTATAAATATGTTGTCTAATCATCGTTATCAGCGTACGAAGGATACCGTAAAGTTACAGATGAAAATTGTGATGAGATTTATATATAAGTTACGGATTTGATAATATAAAAATATACTTAGAATTATAATATTTGTCACTTTGATGTCACGGGGCAGGGTGACAGTGACAGCACATTTATTCATCAGCTCAATAAATATGCGGGAAGTGTGATTGGAGCAACCGGCGACCTCTCGTTGCCAGGGCGACGGGCGACGAGAGAAAATATTTGATTTTCATTTTACAGGTAAATGGACCGCTTGGGTGGTATTGACAAGTTTTTGCCTGCTCTCCAAGATTTATCTGCACCAATCTAGGGACTCGAGTATTCGATTTCAGTGTAATAGATTCGGAATAAAGGAGCCGGCGTTTTGTCAAGGGTATAGCGGGCAATGGGTGGAATAGGTTCGCCGAGTTACACTAAGAACTGGCGTATTTCACCCTAACCTTACTCCATCCTTCCATTATCCTGGAAATCAAAAAGGAGCTTGAACCCAGCCCCACTAGCGAGTCTAGAATATTATTCAGAAGCTTACTTTAGTTTGAACTCTGATACCTATGGCCTCTTTATCTGTCACGTTGGCACCTTCATATAATATCTTTAGCGAACCGAGGCTGTGAGGCTGTGTAAATTTATTTGATACATTTCAATTTTATCTCAAGACATCTAGGAATTTACTTTTTGTAATAATAAGTTATTTTATTTAAAAAATATATGTATTTTTTTTATATTATATGGACTTAATAGTTATGTGATTACGTTGTAGGATGACACAAAGTACACCCTTATCTCTATGGTCACCTTTCCGACTCTATGCTGGTAGAACAGGCCCCTCCCACATTCAGTGATGCCGTCGCTTAAGAATACTCTTTAACCAGGTTCGTTAGATGTCTTCAATGTCCTTCAACGGGTTCAGTTACTTGTTTACAACTCGCGTTTAAAACAGTGTTCGAACTTTCCAAAGGGCAAGTTAAAATTAAATCCACATTCCAAACCATTCCGAGAACGATACGCACAAAGCTAAGCTAAGCATTATATCACACCCTTTGAAGCCGCACGATGTAGCGATATTGCCGGTAAGTATTCCTAACGACTCCAGTTCAAGCAATCCGGAATAGTTGCTATTAACCATTAACCCGGTTCCGGAAAGTCCGGCTGGGTAGCGTCACTGGCGAAGAGTCCTCCGGAAAACAAATACAGATCGCGGCCAACTGTGCTTATACGGAGCTGCTTGTTGCTCGCGATGTTTAGATAAACATCTTGCGAAGGGTGGTGTAAGGGCGGACATTTACACGATTAATTTTAGCCTTTGTGCCTTCTGAGTATCCACTAAGTAGGTACCTATTATTCACTACTAATGACGAAATATGTATAATATTCTCAGTACTTGAAACTCTTTGGTTTTAAAATGACAAGTTATCGTCATGTTTATATTTGATTGTTCTTTTAATTTGTATAATTTTGTCTAATACAAATAAAAAAAGATATACAAAAAGACTACAGAACTGATTTTAAAAATCCTTTCAGCTACATAATTCCGGAGTAACATGAGCTATACCTATTTTTAAACCATATATGTATGTATATGCAAACACAAAAATAACCCAGGGAAAACCGCGAGACATAGGTATCTAGTAATGCATAAGGGACGAACGATTATAAGTGCTTCCCTCTCGATTATAAAGCCACTCTGTATCGGTCACAAAATCTTTTAAATATTTATATGAACATATGGACTATTTTCTCTGTCATGAGGATGATGATATATATGTATGTATAAATTTTCTCCGACCTACCTACATTCAACCATTTTTTTACTAGCCCGCTGCCGCTCGCGCTCGTCTCTCGTCCCACCTCCAAATCCCTGTTTACATCAACAACCCCCAGTGGAATACATTACCGGACTTGTGAACGGACAATTTCAATGTTTACATTAATATAATTATGTTTACAACAGGCGATTGTTGAATTTTTTTCAACAAGAACTTCGCCTTAAATAATAATAAAAAGTTTCCCTGCTTTTGAGATCAACTAGGTACTAGAACTTACTTAAAGTTAGACTTGAAAGAATGGTACGAGATCGCTTTGAGATGACAAAAGATTTGGTTCAAGGGATTCTCTAAACATCTACATCAAACGAGGATTCGATCCGACCCTCGTCCTGATAGCCGGGCATTAAATGTGAGCTAGCTAACCTATGGCGGGTGCCGACAGACGAAATCATTGCAAAATTCTACCTTCGTAATGGGATACGCTCACTGAAGTACACAGTACTCATAGTAAGTTAAGTAAGTAAGTTCTTTATTGCAATAAGTGTAAGCATAGTGTTCGCTATGAACAGAATTTTACGAACATCAGGGAGTAAGTACTTAAAGTACTTACTCTACAGAGAGCTACCCCAACTCGAGTCGACATACATATTAAGGCAATATTTCTTACACAATATTATATACTGTTTGTGCAGAGTTAAGAAAAATACATAATATTATTTTATTTTAGAAGAAGGAAGGCATGTTTCGGAAGTTTGGACATATACAATGCGATATAAAGTGGGAGGAAAAAGTGGCAGAGGAAGACCACGCTCAAAGACGGGAACGTCGAGTGTATTCGAAATTCAAAAGCGTTTATGAAGAGACTGATGAATGTGGGTGAAGCGATAGAGGTGTGTTAGTCTAGAGAGAACTAGCGCTCTATCCTCTCTGCCTACCCCGTGTGAGACTCGTTACGCTATGATACATATGTAGGTATATATAAGAACGAAAATTAAATTAAGGGTACAGATATTATGGTACAAAGATACAGCATATTTCACTACGTTTTGTAAAAGAATCGCGTGTCTGTCTGTCTGAACGAATTTAAATGCAATTTTCACCATAACTTTATGACAATTAACATTATAAAAAACTCATAAGGAAGGTTAACTGCATAATTACTTAAGATTTTGTGTATTTTTAGATTAAATATGGTGTTAATAATTAAAAATGTCAGGAACAGGCCAGTAGTCCCTCTATCCACCTCAATTCATTTGAGGTATAACAAAACATTGTATGTATCCGAGTGAAGCTGGAGCGGGTCACTAGTCTACATAAAAATCCTTAGACTTTCTATATGAGTAATAACATCCACTGTTCAATTCATAGCACTCTTACAGAAAAGCATACGAGAAATATTAAGCTTCTAACCCTTAAACACCTCAATATTTCATATCCCGCGAGCATTTTTTATGTAAAATACCATCTACATATTCACATATCTTCTAATAAATACACTGGTATTCGTCTTACATGCTCTAGGAGACACAAATTATAGATAATCTACAATAATAACACACTTTATGTATAAAATACATAAGAAATAATATACTTTAAACTACAGCACTGCGATAGGGCCTTATAATTTGAGTCGAGGCTAATCTTCGAAGTAAAACTTATAACAACTTGTATCGATCCTTTGTACTGGCATAAATATATGATGATACTCAACGCGGGAAACACAATAAATGTGTATGCACATTTATTCCACATCCTCATTATAAGATAGCCACTTCAAAATATGTATATAAGAAAACCACTATTTATGTCTTTTTAGTTATTATATATATTATTATTTTAATTAACGTTTATTATTTTTAATTTTATGTAGGTATAATAATATATTCAAACATGCACACAAGATATGTATTTAACATCTTTACGCCTTCCCACAAGGGTCACCGGGGGGGTAGGCACAGGTGTATTTTAGGTGTATATGTAAATTTTAAGTGCCAACGTGACAGATGGCGAGTCCATCGCCGTTACTCAAGTACGACTATACACACGCCTTTGAATTGCTTCTCAGATGTATGCAGGTGTCCTCTAGATGTTTTCCTTCACCGTAAAGCTCGTCGTGTGACTAATCACTGTACTTAAGTTCAGAAAAACTCATTGGTACAGTCGGGATTCGAACTTGAGATGTTTGTGTCGCAGGCAACTACTCGAACCACTTGGCCACCACGGCCACACATAAATAAATTTCTTAATTAATTAATATGAATACTGGTAAACAACGGATAGTTTTCTCTCAAAAGACACAAAAAAAAAACAAAAGAGATACTTATATTATCACAGTAATGAAATCGTTCTTAAGACAGTGGCGTATGATTTAAACTCGTTTAAAACTCACCAACTGAATTTCTTGGCATTGTAATCACATGTTTGACACGCAACGTAAACAAACAAACGCATCTGCGCACTGTACGAATACAATTAATGATGACAATTTTAAATGTAGCATATAAACTCAAATTATACAGTCCCTTAAGAGATGAGAAAGTTGCTCAAATACATATGTGATTGGGCACACCAATAGTAAGAGAAATAAAAATACGTTCTAACTTCGCAAATTAATGAAAATCTGCTGATACTCTAAAGTTGTACATCCAAATACGTTTTTATTCTGTTATTAATAGTTACTGATAAAAATACAATTAAACCATGTTTTGAATTGAGTATCTCTCCCTTTAATATCTAATAACGGAATGTTATTATCTCTCGAGCTTCTACACTTATTGCATCGTCAAAATACCTTATATATATATAACTTCTAGAAGATAACTATTTCTTTATACTCTTTGTATAAGGGGTGTGTGATGCCGGATATGCACTTGGTAGGATTCAGGGCATATCGAATAGCGGATGCAAAATATATTAAATATCTATGTTAAACCTTATACCAAGCGAAAGTGTGTGCAAGAAGAGGCAGAGGAAACCCACGTTCCAACTACCTGGATCAAATCGATCGGACACTCAAAGACGGGAACGTCGAGAGAAGGTACTCGATCGACTCGAATGTGGACTAAGCGAAAGAGGTATGTAAGTCTTGTGAGAACTGGCGCTCTATACTCCCTGAATACCCCGTTAGGGACTAGGCGTGATGATATGTATGTATGTAAAAAATAAAATTAGTAGCACCACGAGCTATACGGTGTAGGAAAACATCGAGAGAAAACCTGCATACGTCTGAGAAGAAATTCAAAGGTGTATAGTCGTGCTTAAGTAACGGCGATGGACTCGCCATCTGTCACGTTGGCACCTAATATACCTCTGGCGGAAAGTTGGTGTGTGGGTATTACCTATACACCTCTCACACCTCTGCCTACCCCTTCGGGGACCCTTGTGGGAAAGCGTGAGGATATATTATTATTATTTTAGAATACTTAATTTTTAACTAACAAACAATATTTCGTCAATTAATTTTCATTGCTTAAAGATATATATAATAGCTAGCTGTGCCCGCGACTTCGTCGGCGTGGACGGCTTTTTATCTTTCGTAAAAATGTTTTTTTTTTCAATATAACGTATCCTATGTTACTTCTAATACCTCCAAGAATATGTGTACAAAGTTTTATAGTGATCTCTTAAGTAGTTTTTACGTGAAAGCGTAACAAACAAACTTACATTCACATTTATAATATTATTAAGGATAAGTAATCTGGGAACTATTATTGTTTCTTAGGAAATAAAACATACTAGGAGCACCGGCAGCATGCTCGTTTTATGCATGCGTTGCAACACTACGCAAATGCAATCGCTTGGATGGTAAGTTAATGTTCTGCAGCGCAATCTAGCGGATGTTCTGCCATCTCAGCTAGATACCCTCGCGGGCGTTCTCAGGACGACCATAGTTTCATCATAAACTGATCAATGATTTTATTGACTTTGATTTTAATTTATGTATATATATAGGCTACGGTAAATTTTACTTTCTGTCCTGTTTTGGTTACTTTTCCATATAAACTATAAATATCTACCCACATTTTTCTGCGGTGAATGCATGCATGGATCATGTCAATATGATAGTGGCATTAAATAAATAAATAAATAGAAAAAGTGACAGCGATGTTTCCACTACAATGTCTTTCTCAATAAGAGCCGTAGCCTTAGTAATGTCGTTAAAACAATTGAAAACTAAATTCTCAAAGATTATAAATTACATTCAAATACAGAACGGAATTTCAAATGATCGTATAAATCAAGTCTACAAATTCTACTGATGTTCTCTGCTCGAACATCGATCCAAACAAAATTAAAGCCGAAACAATTTGGGTTTCATTCTGAAAGTTTGCGAAGGACCTTATCGCTAATTTGTTCGCGGGATGCCCTTTTGATATCTTAAGGAAATCCTTCAAGCCCGGAGTGTATTTACTGCCTTTGACAAGAAAATGTTATCTGATCGATCTCCGCGTATTTATTTATCGAACTTTGTTGTTAGAGAAAATGATAGATGAGCTAAAATTTCTGATATTGACTTATTAACTCGATAAATTGCACTGGACCATCCCTAGAGATTTAGGTCGAGAGTTGAGTCTGAGCACACTACTTGAAGACAGTCATGTGCAGAATTTTATATTGCCTCTCCTATTTATTGCAAGGAAGAAACGAAACGAACATTTATATAAAAGATAAGCCGGCTCCTATGTAAATATCATCACGCCGAATCTCTCACGGGGTATGCAGAGAGAGTGGACCGCCAGTTCTCTTTACACTTACAGACCACTCCATTAGTCTTTTCATACATGCGTCGGTTTCCAGTACTCTTGACGTTCACACCCTAGAGTTTATTGGACACTTTGACCACATAATTTGATCTAGATACTTCTTCGCTCTTCAGAGCGTCTTCCTATGCCTCATCGACACACTCTCGCATTGAATATCTGCTTCGTCAATGTTTCTTCAGTTCTTAGTCATCTTAAGAAACTTTCAAATTGTTTGAGCTTAGATAGAGCGATATGCGAGATATATGCTTAGGTGCAGATTGTGTATAGCTTATCAACCTTTTATCCTGGCTGTGTAGTTTTACATCAGAGGGCAGTTAGTGACTTGTACAGACATAGAAAATGACCAAAATCAAAATCAGAATCAAAATATTTTATTCAACATAAGGGACACAGGGAACACTTATTAAACGTCACGTTTAATATAGACTAAAGTTACCACCCCATACTAGTATATTATTAGAGCCAAATTCGGTCTTTCAACAGAAGTCCCCACACCTCTGTGTGTACGTTAAAGTTTGTCTAAACTCACTCTCTATTCGTTGGAGATGTATGCAGGTTTCTTCTCGTATATGCTATTAGCGGCAATGCTCATGGTGTAAATCACGGTTAATCACTGTCCATGAGAAAACTCGTGGGTACCGTCAACGTTTGAGTTTGAAATCTTTGCGCTACAAGTGACTCGAGCCAACCTGCCACCACGGCACTCAATGATATGAATATAGATACATACATATCATCATGCAGAGTCCATAACGGGTAGGCAGAATAGAGCGTCAGTACTCTCTAGACTTGCATACCGCTTATACGAATATAGATAAGGAGTCTTAAATATAAATAAGATAATATTCGATGTGGTTTCGAGAATGTCTCAATAAAATACGTGGGCGCTGGTTCAGACTACGCCTCATCGTTATAATGAAAGAGTAAGTACAGAATATAAATAAGAATTTCTAAAATACAACATTACCGAAAATATTATTAATGTTCATTTAAAAACATTGTTCATATTTTATACTTGAATAAATAGTAAATTACGCTTCACTCCATAATGGCACAACTCACAAATGCTCAAAGCGGACAGAGCTACTTCACTTACGTCCACTATCGCACCCTCTTTTATCTTTTAATCCGCAATGAGACCAAACCTCACTCCTACTTGCTTATACAGGAGTGGTTTTGTTGAGTCGTTATTCAGGTCATTGTTATAATTATGAGCTATGTTCATACTCTTCACTCACAACCCTAGCTAGAATAACATTTCGTTATAAATTCTCTCCTAAATATCACCATGTAAGGTGACCCACTGTCACTGTTTTGAGACATTAAGGGTTGT
>JACCPG010009451.1:0-14968 GCA_016069955.1 Drepana arcuata | reverse complement strand
CTATACACCTCTGCCTACCCCTTCGGGGACCCTTGTGGGAAGGCGTGAGGATATATTATATTATTTATTATATATTATATATTTTATTATTTTATACATTTATCAGATGTTACATGGACTGTCTGAGAAATTGTTTGACTCCATAATATTATCTCGAGTACTCTTGAATTAACTTGAAACTTTTATGATAGACAAGACGTATTGCAATAATTATAAAGTAAAGTAAAAAAATATAAAATATAGTTAAGTAAAAGTAAAGTACTGGCGCTCTACACACACGAAATCGTGAGGGACTTGGCGTGGTATAGGTGTATTTTAACCTACTTAATGTAATGTTTAAAACTTGTAAAACTTAAGAAGAGAACTATGTCGCCTATGTACCTACTGTATTTTTTATTAAATGTGTAAATAAAATAAATATGTGTATATTTGATTGGCTAAGGCATCATATCGACGACAAACACTCGACTATTTTTCAATATATATTACGTATTGTATGAACGGACACATAGAAAAGATGAGTGAAGAAAGATTGACGAAACAGATATAATATACAAAGTAAAAGTGTGTGCAAGAAGAGGCAGAGGAAGGCCACGTTCATACTACCTATATATATATATATATATATATATATATATATACATACATACATACTTACATAGTTAGATATGTATGTATATATATATGTATATATATATATATATATACATACATATCTATCTACACCACATTGCTTAATTTGGGGCTATGTCAATTTGTGTGGAATTGTAACAAGATATTTATTTATTATTATTATAAATCGTAGTATTTTTCAGCATTGCTTACGTTAACTGTCGAAATTTGTACAACTCTCCAAGCAGTAGGTACATAAATGAAACCCAATTCTCCATGTATCTTTGACATAACGATGTCAAAAATATATGCCTCAGAAACTAGACCTAGGTCTATCGATGCAAAACTCATGTTTGGTGTACAGGTCTGCCAGAAGCCTAAGAAAGTCTGACAACTGGTTTACCCTAGTTTACTGATTTCCCCACTAGAATGTGTTGCGAAGGTCAGGTGGCACTTGCGTCGAGTTGCTATCTGGAATTTATCCCTTCCATACATAAGTGTCCATCGCGGAAAAATAATGTTATATTTAAGTAAATACTTTGGCTCGTCGGAATATTTATTCATAAGCAAATTACCCGTGTGGTAAAATTGTAACATAAATACATAGTTATCATCACACCGGGTCTCTCACGGGATAGGCAGAGGTAAAGAGCGCCAGTTCTCGCTAGAGCACATACCACTCTCGCTTCATCCACAAACATCCGTCTTTTCATACATGCTGACCAGTTTCGAATGCTTATGACGTTCCCATACTTGAGTGTTCGGTAGATTTGATCATGTTGTCAGATACATTAGCATTGTACTATAGTACTATTACATATCTGTTGTACCTATAAAAAAAGCCGTGGTGGCCGAGTGGTTCGAGCTCTGCGACACAAAGATCGCAAGTTCGAATCCCGACTGTACCAATGAGTTTTTCTGAACATAAGTACAGTGATTAGTCACAGCACGAGCTTTACGGTGAAGGAAAACATCGGGAGGAAACCTGCATACGTCTGAGAAGAAATTCAAAGGCGTATGTATAGGTGTGCTTGAGTAACGGCGATGGACTCGCCATCTGTCACGTTGGCATCTAATATACCACTTGCGGAAAGTGGATGTGTGGGTATTACCAATACACCTCTGCCTACCCCTTCGGGGATCCTTGTGGGAAGGCGTGAGGATAAATCATTGAACAAGGGGTGCAAAACAGGCTGGCGGCGTTGCCACGTTGTATGGCAATACTAATCCGCTGAGCGAATCACTCGCTATACCTCCTGTCACAGGAGGGAACAGTAATTCGTTATCGAAAATAATAATTATCATGCTGGCAACTTCTAATTGACCGTACTTAATACCGTTATGTAACAAACTTGATTCGAGAAGAGTTACCAACACACCGACAAATTATGATCAATTATGCAACACTCACATTTTAATGAAGAGATTATTATTTCATAGAAAGCCAATTTTGTTAACAATTAAATGCAATGTATTTACAAATCACGACTAGGTACAATTCATTGAACCGAAGTTTAATGTAACAATTTGCAAGACAAAGGTTTCTGGTATATATATATATTTATTATGTGTGTAACCATTTTTCCCTTCGACAGCGTAAACAAAAGTTCGTTATATAAAGTCGACATTACATTGCAGGCGTAACAGAATATCGCAGTGACGTTGGCAAAGTTATTTGTAATCGATGAAAAGCAAAACCTATTATATATATATATATATTATATATATATATATATATATATATTCCTTGTGCCCGTGTGTTCGTCATTGAACAAACGGCTGGATCGATTTTTATGATTGTTTCAAGTGGAATCGACAATGGTTTAGATTCACAATTGGACCCGATAGGTGGCGCTGCGATCGTATTAATATTGTTGTATGTGTTGTATGACGTCACCAGAGGAAGAGGTTAACTGCTTACTATAGTGGTCTTCATGATTGATTTATTTAGCAATCGCAACAAATTGACCTTTATACTTACCTATTGATACGAGAACCACACGCCCGACAAATGATTGACACATCAACGATAAAATGCAATAACCACAATTTTATTACGAAAGTCTGAAGACCAGTAGCTAAATAACTTTGTTGTTATGATTTCAAAATATTTGTACGAAACTATTGCACGTTTTTTTTTGTGTTTTGGACCACCCACGTGATAATTATTTAATAAATATATATTGCTTCAGAGTTAGCTTAGATCGCGCATCTCAAAGAGCTGAATTTAAAACCTGCTTCTTATTTAAGTCCGAGGAAAAGGGATTGTAAAGCTATTTACAGACAGTTCCCTCTCACTTCACTCCCATCCTTGGGTGTTCGATCCATGATCATAATGACCATAGTGTCATCCACGAAGACGCGCCCCACCAATTTGTAGGGCAGGGAGTCGCGGGATGCGGTGAATATAGCCCGAGTATATTAATTGTAGTGTCCATGTGCACTTATAGGTACTCAGTGTGTACCGATAATTCTCCAATATTAGTGGAAAGTTGCTCACTTACACTATAAACTATAAGAAAGAATAGTAATAGTAAGAGTAAGAGGGCGTGATTGTAAAGATGAAGAAAGGCATGTTACGTTGCTTTGGACACATAGAAAGGATGAGTGAAGAAAGATTGACGAAACAGATATACAAAGCAAAAGTGTGTGCAAGAAGAGGCAGAGGAAGGCCACGTTCCAACTACCTGGATCAAATAGATCGGACTCTGAAGGACAGGAACGTTAAGAGTACTCGAAACCGACGAGCATGTATGAAGAGACTGATGAATGTGGACGAAGCGAAAGAGGTATGTAAGTCTAGAGAGAACTGGCGCTCTATACTCTCTGCCTACCCCGTTAGGGACTTGGCGTGATGATATGTATGTAAGAATAGTGGGCCGCGTCTTCGTGAAATGAGGTTTAAATTTCACAAAAAATATATAATTATATATTTACTTTCAATGCCTGTGAGTACATCGCCTAAGTGATGCATCAGATTGCGTATGATTGCACAACAAGCGCTCACATTCTCTCACTAATAATACCCGCTTCACTTGCATAATTCTCTATGCAAATCTGTATTTTAGCCGTTACCAGCCAGCGTTAAAATAAATAGACATTATGGTGTATCTTTTTATGTTTCAACTATAAACTTTTTGTAAAGCATCTGCTTTAAGAAAAAAATAATATATTTACATAATCGTGAATACATCCTGGCTGTCCCGTGCTTCTTACTCACGCCTGCTCCTAACCAGGTGTTTACAATAGTTCTTCAAAGTCCAATAACACTAGTTATATCTAGGTCGTCATTTGTTTTAAATTCTTTGCAATAAAAAGTGTAGAAGTTTTTACTCAGAAGTAGAAAAAAATATTGAATTTATTTATATATAATATTGTCGTGTTTGTATCGTTGTATATCATTGCATGCCGATTTAAGTCTAAATATATAAAAATAGCTGTCCCGCCCAGCTCGCCCGGGTGAATTATTATTATTATTAATATAGCCTAATGCCTTACTAGAGAAATGGATCATCTAACACTAAAATAATTTTTCAATTCCTATCAGTAGTTCCTGAGATTAGCGCGTTCAAACAAACAAACTCTTCAGCTTTATAATATTAGTATAGATAAAAAAAGGTTATAGTGAGTCAATCTTAAAAGATAGACATATGCTGTCGCGGACTTTTTTTTAGAACTTTTAAAGGGGAACAATTCCCTCATACATGATATTTGTGTAACTTAAACCGTTTACGCAGCGCACGCAACGGAAGCTCTCAAAAAGGAATATTTTTTCCCGTTCTGGCAACATTATTCATTTATGCTTCGCTCCTATTGGTCGTAGCGTGATGTTATGTAGCCTAAAGCCTTCCTAGAAAAATGGACTATCCAACACAAAAATAACTTTTCAATTCCAACCAATAGTTCCTGAGATTAGCGCGTTCAAACAAACATACAAACAAACAAACTCTTCAGCTTTATAATATTAGTATAGATAACTAGCCAGGTAGGTTTCTTATTCAGGCAGGTACCTACCTCCACAACAGGTAGCGTCCATAGACGATGGTAATGGTTCACCATCAGCTAGACTGCAAGCTTTCTTACCACACTACGTTATTGCCAATGAAAAGTGTGATAGCATTGGCATCGTATTTAATTACAA
This sequence comes from Drepana arcuata, assembly GCA_016069955.1. NCBI lineage: Eukaryota > Metazoa > Arthropoda > Insecta > Lepidoptera > Drepanidae > Drepana > Drepana arcuata. The sequence continues at coordinate 10,215 of JACCPG010009451.1, read as the reverse complement.
CCAAATATGATATACAGTGTGCTAATCTTTATTAATACAATCTACATAAATACATTTCAAGTAGGTATAATTTATACACAGTATAATTATAAGTTGCAATATTGAGTGGCGTTATATAAACTGGTAATAAATAGCTCACATATATATATAACATACTTATCTAACGGCATACCTACTTCGAAAAAATATTATTCAATCAAATATGCAGTGTGATACCAACTGAAAGCGATAACATATGATTGATTAATCTCATTATATGTTAATTAATTCAAGTGTATTTATTTACAATAGCAACAAGTAACAATATTTACAAAGAACAGTTGTAACTAACTATTTACAGATAAAATATTTGACAACGTGCCAAGAAGACTAGCAGCATTGCCACGCTGGATAGCAATGCTGATTCTCTGAGCGAGATTGATTGATATGTTCCAGCCCGCCTGGCACGAGAAGTCTCAACTAGATGGCGCGAGACCTCTTTAAGAAAATCTCAAGGTATTTTATGGACATTAATTTTTTAAACACTTTGGCATACACTTTTTTCTTGCAATTTAAATAGCCTTTATTAATCAGTGATAATGTAGCATTCAAATGGTGAAAGAATTTATAAAATCGGTCCAGTACTTTTTTAGCCAATTCATTACAAACAAATCCTTCCTCTTTATAATATTAGTATCGATATATGTATATTTATTTATAAGTATATGCATATCATCCTTACGCGAAGTCCCTCACGAGATAGGCTGAGAGGTAAAGCGCCAGTTGTCTCTAGAATTACAGACCTCTCTCGCTTCAGCCACATTCATCAGTCGCTTCATACATGCTCGCTTGTTTAACTACTCTTTCACAAAATGCACAATGCACAATGCTTATTTTATATACTGCCAATTAGGCGCATTAAGTTTAGAATAGTCGTAGGACTATCTAAGCGACGGTCAATAAACGGTAACGAAATTTCACCACAACAGTCCCTTAGACAGTAAATAAGATCAAAGGGTTGCATAACACGTGTACTGAGTTACAAAACGTTAATTCAGTGCTGGCAGCTAGCCTTTCCCCGGCAACTGGGCAATAGGCACCGTATCGCTAATATCGACCCACTAGCTTTGGTAAATTCCTAGTTTTACTGCGTCTGCGCATACAGCTCTTTCAACAGTGACTGTCACTAAACGATTTATATCCTCACGCCTTCCCATAAGGGTCCCCGACGGGTTAGGCAGAGGTGTTTAGGTATGCCCACACACCCACTTTCCGCCAGGGATATATTTTAGGCGCCGACCTTACAGATGGCGAGTCCATCGCCGTTACTTAATTTTTTTACGATAATTGTTCAAAATTAACACCGTTGTTTTGACCCTGGTGACACCACTATAGCGAAGATTATGTGAGTAACTCAAATTAATAGTCGGTATCCCCACAGGTCCCTGCTGACCTAAATACAAACTAACGTAATAGAAAGCAAATCTTCAAAAGTTATTTACGTTTCTAGCGTAAATAATGTGTTGCTATGATTTCTGCTGGGAATTCTCCCTTGCGTCTAAATGAGTTACAGAGTGACGAGAAAAAGTTCCCCTACGACTTGTGGCTAGAGACGTTCAACTCGAAATTAATATTGGGTTGCTATTAATGATACGTAATTGGGGTTTAGACACTTAGTATGCATTTTTTTTGAGAAGAATAACTGGGTTGCATGTTGGAATCCCGATAGTACCAGTGAGCTTTTCTGAACTTATACAGTAACTAGTCATACCACGAGCTTTTAGCGAACGAAAAAAATCGAAAGAGACGAGAAGAACTTCGGGGACCCGGTATGTTTAAAACAATAAGTTAAAACTAATCTATATATATAAATTACGTGTCACGTTGTTTGTCCGCGATGGGCTCCTAAACTACTTAACCGCTTTCAATCAAATTAGCACATCGTGTGCAGTTTGATCCAACTTAAAAGATAGGCTACATCACAATTGGACCCGATAGGAGGCGCTGCGATTGTGTTTCAGGAAATTTTACTTTTTCACCCGGGCGAAGCTGGGCGGGACAGCTAGTGCAAAATGTTTTATTTAAATATACATACATATAATCACGCCTCTTTCCCGTAGGGGTAGGCAGAGACCACTTCTTTCCACTTGCTACGATCCTTACATACTTCCTTCGCTTCGTCCACTTTCATTATTATCTTCATACATGCTCTTCGGTTTAGGGTACTCTTGACCTGACCTTTTTTCAAGACGTCCCTTATTTGGTCTAGAAACGTCCGCCTAGGTCTACCCCTTCCAACTCTTACATTCACACTCGCCTTATACACTTTTTTCGTCAATCGTTCTTCATTCATTCTCTCGACATGGCCAAACCATCTCAGCATACCTTTCTCAATTTTTGTCACTACATCTTATTTAAATATGATTAATAGATATGATTAGTAGTCTCTGAGATTAGTGAAATAAAAAAATAAACCCCATTCTTCAAATTTGTATATACATGGCGGTAAGTAGACACTGAAGCTACGATTAATTGTGTTTGGTCATGAATAGTTAGGCCAATAAGGAGTGTACGTTTGTTTGTCATCTCACTGGGTGGTCGCAAATATGCTGAGCTCAGCATATACAATAGCAGTGTGTGAGAACTGGAAGGTGTTGATTGGTTTGACAGTTGATGCTGCAATTCAACACCTTGGGAATGATATATGTGATCTCAGAAAGCGGGGAAGACCCTTATATGTCGTACTATTATAAACACGATTCATTAGAAGTGCCTACATACTTGCATACATGCATTTTAAATGCAAAATAAGCTCTGTTTGTTTATTACCTTCCCGCCTTCCCACTAGGGTCCATAAAGGGGTAGGCAGAGGTGGGTATGTAACCACACAGCTTCTTTCCGCGAGTGATATATTAGAAGTGCTGACGTGGCAGATGGCAAGTCCATTGCCGTTACTCAAATAAGACGTCTTTGTCTCTCAATGTGTGCAGATTTCGTCTCGATGTTTTCCTACACTGTAAAGCTCTTAGTAATCTGGTAATTAGCCACATATTTTATTTAAATTACCTTTTCACAAATAAACGGCTAAATGAAATTTGGCAAGAATGTATAGACTATATCCTAGATAAGATATATGCGTTTCTTTTAACTTCAAATTGAAGGAGCCCGATTGTAATACACTTGTGTGCATGCAACGATTGAAAATAAACTTTTTTATCTTTCTATATAGCGAATGTGGACGAAGCGAAAGAGTATAAGTGTAGAGAGAACTGGCGCTCTATACTCTGTCTACCTCGTTAGGGACTCGGCGTGATTGTACGTATGCATCTAGCATATATATCTATCTATATAGCATAATAATAATAATCTTAATTTGACAAAAACCATAGGAACAAAGTGGCAACAGAACGACGATACATCTGCAGAAGTAAAAGCTGTGTTGCAGGGGATCAACGTCCACCTCTGGAGAAAAAACTTATAACTTTTATCATATGATAGCATACCTGATCAGCAGCAGCGAACGCCAGCCTCTCGATATCCACATTGTAGTAATTCAACTGCGGCACGTACCGTCGCCTCGGGCGTATATCGTCATAATACGCGACCACGTCATTGATCGACACCACGGGGCAGTCATCCACTGTGCTACACCCACTGCTCACGCCATCCACACCACTGTCAGAGTCCCCCTCCCCACCGAACCCCTCTTTAGAGTCCCGCCGGTCCCCGTAACTCTGCTCTGAGCCCTCCTGGTACCCGGATTCGTTCATATCATCGGTGATAATCTCCGGGATCTTTGTCATGTCGTACTCGTAGCCGAGATCATCGTCGAACGCTGCGTCTGCGGCCATCTGCGCCATCTTGCTGGGTAGTAACACTTGTGCTTGTTCGTACCACTGTCCACTACATGCTTGGACGCAGGACTGAGTCACAATAGTAGCGCCCTGGAGACAAAGGAAACGATATTGTAGTTACTTGGATTACGAGTACCTACTAATAAGAAGCATATACAAACAAGTTGTGGCTTGGGTTTTATCCGCGGAAAATTTTGTAGTTAGTTGAATGACGGCCTGGTCTAATGGTCAGATGCTGGCTGCGAAACTTGAGCATCGGGCTCGATTCCTGCTGAGTGATATTTTTGTGATAAACACTAATATTTGGTCCCTAGTCTTAGATGTCCTATTGGCTATGAAAAATCCATAAATCCGATTGTATATCGTGCGAAAGATTGAGTTGCATTAGAAGAAGCGCGTGCGAAGAGTTAAGGGGTTCACAAAACCACTTAACCTATATATATATTTAATATTATATATATAAAAATAATAATAATATATATATTTAATATTATATATATAAAAAAAATAATATATATATATATATATATATATATATCGATCGGACGCTCAACGTCGGGAACTTCAAGAGTACTCGATACTGACGAGCATGTATGAAGAGACTGATGAACGTGGACGAACGACGTATGAAAATAGCTTGAATGCAGTTGAGATGCGATCTCTTCGAAAAATGTGCGGAGTAACGATATTAGATCGAATCCGCAATGAAGAGATTCGCAAATCAACTAGCGTGAATGAGGGCGTGATTGTAAAGATGAAGAAAGGCATGTTACGTTGGTTTGGACATATAGAAAGGATGAGTGAAGAAAGATTGACGAAACAGATATACAAAGCAAAAGTGTGTGCAAGAAGAGGCAGAGGAAGGCCACGTTCCAACTACCTGGATCAAATCGATCGGACTCTCAAGGACGGGAACGTTAAGAGTACTCGATACCGACGAGCATGTATGCAGAGACTGATGAACGTGGACGAAGCGAAAGAGGTTTGTAAGTCTAGTGAGAGCTGGCGCTCTATACTCTCTGCCTACCCGTTAGGGACTCGGCGTGATTATATGTATGGATCTATATATATCATCCGGCTTTATTGATAAGAAAAACGTATATTCAAACAAAATCACCTACGCACCAGCAACGGAAAGTAAACAAACCTTCGCGTGATGAGGTCGTCAAACAGACGAGTGAATTGATCAGAACCGAAACAATACTTTCGGTTTCGAGCGAGGTCGCTACGAAGCGAATCTTCGCTACCTGGTCGAGCGACATAGTGACCTCATAGACTGCCTCGAGGCTGGCGCATACCTGCTCACTCAACTTGCACAGATTGCAATATATGTATATGTATTAGGTCTCTAACAGGGTAACACAACGAGAGCGAGAGACCAGTTTTCTCTAGGCTTACATACCTCGTTCATATTCGTCCATAATGAAGATAGTATAGCAAGCTTGCCCAGCTATTCTGCTAAAAAACTCGGATAAAATTATTCGCGTCAAATTTTAATTTTAACTATTTATTTTTCTGATAAACCCTCTAAATTTAAGCGATCTATAATTAATTTGTCCAAATGTAACTCCTTAAACCTACATTTTATACATTAGCTAAATGGTGTTTATGATGTTTAATCGTATTTTGTTAGTTTAATATTAGTTAATTAGTCTTCTGTTTTTTTGCATGCAGTTTTCACCTATAATTAAGATGGCATTTAGCACGGGCACTACTTGGAATGATTTATATTACTTGTAATAATGTACATCTTGTTGGTGATCAATAAATAAATAAATAAATAAACTAAATTCGAGTCGAGATTTGAATAGTCAGTATTTTTTCTGCAGGCAACTTGAACCATTCTGCCTCCGTGGTATTGCTAAACAATAAACAGGACAACGCAACAAGTTCAACGGGAGTGTGACCTACATTACATACTGTCGTCCCAGCAACAAGTGTCAAGTGTGTCTGCGCCCCTATTTCTATGACCATGGGATATTTTTCTAGGATCTGTTAGTTTTGGGTTGAAGATGCATTGTTTTTGCCGGCTCTTAACGATGCTCTGTCAACTTGACTACGAAAGGGTTGTCAAAACCAGAGCTGCCTGTGTGTTTGAGTTCGATTAAGAACGAAAACGTTTTTTGGTGACATAAACATTGCGCTCACTTGCTGTGTTGTTTATGTTATTTTCTTATATATATATATATATATATATATATATATATGTAAAGATACATACATATCATCACGCCGAGTCCCTAACAGGGTAGGCAGAAAGTATAGAGAATAATAAAAGTAAAGAAAAATACAATTTTCTTTTTTTAGTTATTCCATCAAGCGTAGATCGAAACGCTTATTAAAATTTTTATTCTGTATTCAAATTGTAATCTATTAAGAATCTAGAAGCTGTCATTCTCTTGGCTAGCGACGGGGAGAACCTGGGAGAACAAATAATTTTATCACATTTGAAGTAACAATTGTAATAGTGATTAATGGAATGACGTTTCTTTTTTTACAGGTAACGTTGGATACTTAACACATTGGCTTGTGAAAATTTGTTGTTTTAATATTGTGTATATGGGTGTTAGTGAGGCACGTCTTCGTGGACGACACTATCTACACAGGATACCGCATATGCCTTCAGTCGACTGCAAAGCCACGCGAGCCACGTGCCCATTCGCCACAGGTCACGGTCCACGGCCGATGGCGGCCATATTTAATCATCCACCATTTTATAAACACCATAATCGTTGTCATGGCCCCAGTCGCGTATCGACAATGCGATAACAACAGGCGTCATTTATATATTGTTGACTATTACAACGTAACGTTTTTTTTACAATAAGAGTGGCAAATACATTGATGTAAAAAAGAATAGATACGTCTTACCGCGCTCGGCTTGGCTAACTCAACACAAGCTAATTGGCTTGAGTCAACCAATGGAAAACGGTTCCCGCAGCCTATTTACGCTCACGATACCGAAGTATCACTTGCGCGTTGCCACTTTGTGTTCAGAGACTTATACTGTGTTGGCAGCATAATTGGACTAATCCCTCTGCTGCCAACACAATATAACAATCCTCCCCCTCCCCAAGGAGCTCATTACTGGAAACCTTATTCACCTCATAGGAACACAACACAATAAATTGTGTTATTTGGCTACGGACTTCTATAAGGTAGAGGTCCTGCCCCAGTCGGGCAGCTCCAAATTCGAACGGAAAATCCGTTATGCCCTACCTCTCTTAATAATCATCTCTAAATATCCATACATCCTCATAAAAGTTCGTATAGATATTATTAGTGGAATATTTGGGCAAGTACATTAATTTATATGAAGTGGCCGGCGTGGTAATGAGTATTTTTTTAATAAAGTACCTAGATACTAACGGAGCTTTACCGTGAAGATAAAATAATATTGAGTGAAAAAATGCATTTTGCACAAACTTCTTGGAAATGTTTCCAGATGTTTTATACATAATATTTCCTCATTTCAAAATTAAGTGCTCCTACGATCTAAAGCAAAACCTAACCTAACCTTAACCTTTACTTCGAATAAATTGGACATCTCAAAGCCAACTTTCTCAGATCTTATATCCTCACGCCTTCCCACAAGGGTCCCCGAAGGGGTAGGCAGAGATGTATAGATAATAACCACACACCCACTTTCCGCCAGAGGTATATTAGGTGCCAACGTGACAGATGGCGAGTCCATCGCCGTTACTCAAGCACGACTATACATACGCCTTTTTTGAATTTCTCCTTAGACGTATGCAGGTTTCCTCTCGATGTTTTCCTTCACCGTAAAGCTCGTGGTGTGACTAATCACTGTACTTGAGATTTTCTCAGATCTTACACAAGTTAAAGCCTCTAACGACAGGTTAGGTACCTATCACCGATAGATATTTCGGTAGCCATTTCCTTCGTGCCAGGCAATAAGTCAATATTCGACCGACTATTGGGCTCAGCAAATCAGCATTGCCATGCAACGTGGCAATGCTGCCAGCCTTCTTGGCACCCTTCCACGTGTCACGGATTTGGGACATTTATTTTATTTATAAATGTGTACAGTTTACGTAGTTTATGTTACGAGTATGTATGAAGATACTGATGAATGTGGACGAAGCGAAGTAGGTATGTAAGTCTAGAGAGATGATTTGATTTTGATTTTAGAGAACTGGCGCACTATGATCTCTGTCTGCCCCGTTAGGGACTCGGCGTGATGATATGATGAAGATGATGCTAAGTTTAATGACGGCTCTAACCTCTAGACAAGACGGTTAGAGCTCCCGACTGCGAAGCTTGAGGTGGCGATATTGACTCCCGCTGAGTGCAGATATTTGTGTGACGAACACGAGTATTTGTACCTTAGTCTTGGACGTTCTATGTATTTATGTATATATCTATCTATATAAGTAAATATATCGTTGTCTAGTTACCACAACAAAAGCTTTGCTTAATTTGGGACTAGGTAAATTTCTGTGGAATTGTCCCAAGGTATTTATTGATTTATATTTTAGATTTTTTACTGCTTAATTTACTTACCATATCTGTCACATTGAATTTTCCTTAAGTATACATATGTATATGTATATATGTACACGTGTAGCAATGTCAGTATGTCAATGCGATTGGGTTTGCTTTGGTCATCATTTGTATCACAAATCACTCAGTGTGGCTGACTCAGCTCCGTTTATTGCAATGGAAGAGTCGCTTAACGGAGAGACTAGTAAACTAGCTAAACATTAAATTAATAAAGTCATTGATACAAACAGTATGGTGACCAAATGGCTTAAGGAGTTATTATAAAGGCTGTGTGGTTTCACGAACACTTACTGACTTAGTTACCTATCTTACTTCTTACTAATATTATAAATGTGAGTTTGTAAGTTTGGATGTTCGCGGTACTTTCACGGCCAAACGGCTGAACCGATTTGGCTGAAAGCTGAAATGGTGATAGCTTATACCTAGGAATATACGACATAGGCTACTTTTTTTTATCCTGAAAAATTCAAAGTTTTTATATTATAATGTATGATGCTATTTCACAGTATAGCGGCTGAACCGATTCTAGCAGGAAAATTTCCAAAGCTACTTTTTCGAACTCCACGCGGGCGAAGCCGCGGGCGAAGCCGCGGGCGAAGCCGCGGGCATAAGCTAGTCTAATATAATACTTAGTACAGAACCAAAAGTTACTTACGTCGTTTCTGTTATATAACAATAATAAGTGCAATAAATTACTGCTAGAAAATCCGTGTTCAACTTTGAGGGTGTCTCAGCGGGGTCTCAAACTACAAAGTCAATATTTAAGGGTCAAACTCGGAAGTAACAGTGATGTTTCACTGAGAGAGTTCTACTCTCTTCTACTCTCTTTATACCTAATTCAACACCTTTACACTCTTCTACTCTCTATATCTCTACCCCTTGAGGTGCTTGCTAAAGATATAAATAGATAGATATGTCACATTAATTAAGTTCTTTCCGAAAAACATCGCGACAAAACCTGCATACGTTTGAGAGGAAACTAATTTATTAATGACAGCGTAAGTAATCGCCATTTGTCACGTCAGCACCTAAATATATCTCGAAAGCAAAAATACATACATACATATCATCAGGCCAAGGCCCTAACGGGGTAGGCAGAGAGTATAGAGCGCCAGTTCTCTCTAGGCTTACATACCTCTTTCGCTTCGTCCACATTCATCAGTCTCTTCATACATGCTCGTCGATTTCGTAACTTAACGTTCCCGTCCTTGAGCGTCCGATCGGTTTGATCCAGGTAGTTGGAACGTGGCCTTCCTCTGCCTCTTCTTGCACAAACTTTTGCTTTGTATATCTGTTTCGTCAATCTTTCTTTCTTTCTTTAATAGCAAAAATACTTGTGTTATTAATCTTAAGATTCATGTTTTTCATTTCATTATTGGAATCAAAGAAGGCAATAAAACCATTATATTCTCAACGTTGATAATAATTAATTAATGAACGGTATTATATTAATGATACGTCAATAACCAATAACCTTTTATAATAATTACGTTAAGGATAAAGAAAATATATTTTATGTTCTTTGAAACTAGCCAGTCCGGAGTACCGGCTTCGCACGGCTATGGCTAGTGTCAACCACGAAGACGCGCCCCACCAATTTCTAATCGAGGTCGCGGGAGTATGACCCGAGTCTATTAATTGTAGTGTGCGTGCACTCATAGGTAATCGGTGTGTACCGACAATACTCAAACATTATTGGAGGCACACTTACACTATAAACTATAGGGGAGAATAGTGGGGCGCGTCTTCATGGATGACACTAGCTATAGTAATATATTCGGGCGCAAGCTCGACCCCTGATGTTGCATGCAGTGGCGGCGGTGGCCGCTTAACATCACGCCGCTTGCTTGTTTGCTAC
>JACCPG010009450.1:0-32060 GCA_016069955.1 Drepana arcuata | reverse complement strand
TTTTGTTGACATGTAATTACAATAAACGACTATTCTTTGAAGCAAGAATCTTCAGCCGACCTCAGACAGAAGCACACGTCAATAAAGGAATCGCCGTTTATTTTTCATTTCTTTGGGAAACGAGGAAATTACGGACGAGTAAAAAATACGTCTCGATCTTTGGCGGGGAAAAAACGCCGAAAAGGAAGCGGGCGACCATTAGGGTATTATCGGGGAAAGGAGGGAAAAATCTGAAAAAAAAATGTTCGTAGCCACCCTTTCCTTCGCTTCTACCCGGGCCTTACATTAGACTGGGACCCCCCGCCAGGGGGCGCCACATGCAGGGGGAATTATAGACGACAGGTGAATTTCGAAAATTGTACTGACTACATGCACGATCATTTTATCTAAGCAGTTCCTGTGACAATTAGATTAATTGATATCGGCGATTTTACATTTTACATTGATAAATCACTCGTTTAGTTTGTACATAAGTATATTTTTTAGTTTTTAAATAATATTAGCCTCATGTACAGTAATTATACAATTTAAACTAGTATAACATTTATTTATTCTTTAATTTTTTATCTTTATACGCTTTTTTGTAAATAAACGCATAGGCTACTCACCAAGGACACAGGCTATAGATAAATGTCTTAATTTTTTCTACTAATTTAGCCCTATTTTCTTTTAAGCGTTTCTTTCTTTACATGAAAAATTTCTATATTGCAAAAGAAAAAAAATTATGAGCAATTTTACATAATTTATTTATATTTTAAAATATATTTTTTAACAGGACTCCATGACAATAAAAGGTAAACATTTCTCACTGTAATCGTCACACGCCAATACCAAAATAATTCATATGTGACAATAATTAAGAGGTCGCTCCCACCCTCCGGGGTACGTGGAGGCACGGGGAAGCCGACCGGGGCTCGACCCGACTACCGTCCTCAAGGGTCGGGTTCTGTACGGTTTTAGTGCACCCTTATAATTTCTGAAATGTATTTGGGAGAATACTACTACAACTATTTTAAGAATACAATTTATGAAGGGATCCATTTTTAAATACATATTATCACGATGAGCCCATATTATATATATCTTATGTAATAGTATTTAAGTATTCATAAAGAATGATTAAAACACTATTATAGTACTCGCAAGCATAGTGTCTGTCTATACGTTATGGTTCAAACCCCGTTTTTGACAGTTGACGTTGAGGTAATATGACGGCGCAAGTGTCACCATTTGGGACGTCGGCAAGATCTAGTTGAAAGTGGGCGTTCTTTCACCTTTGCCTGTCCAGTCAGATAATAAACCGAATAAGCCTCTGTTCATCTTTTAAAAACTATCGTCAAGCAAATAAGAGCTACCAGGCTCGCATGAAGCAGAGGTGCACGAATTTGCGGTAACGCCGAGCACCTACTCGGATCCAGAATGATTATTTAATAGAAACCCACCACCCTACGGGCCTGGACTCTAGAAAAAGTTTTGCCGCCACGTCTATCAAAGCAGGGAGTTTGGGAAACCATGGAGTCGATAATGTGGAGTTCTTATTGAATATAATTTGTGTGTATGTACTACGTATTTTTGGAGAATAAGCAAAAATAAACTTACAGAAAAGCATAGTGTACATATACTTTTAAATCAGAACAATCAAATTGTTCGATATACAATACAAGTTGACATAACATAATATAGTATCATAATAAATATTGTTAATTCGAAGTAGAAGCCACTTGGTTGAAATTACTGAATTGCTTTTTTATGAACTTGAAGGTGTATTTGTAAATACCAAGACATACGCAAAATTACATAAGTTATATTCACCTCGATCCAAACAGCGAAACTCCATGTCTTTTATTGTTCCACGAACTCAAACTTGCATGCGGTTTTATTACAGCTACTTACAAAGGACGATCGAGCCAATACTAGTATGTTTATTACACACACACGTATACATATATGCACAATATACATATCTCAATCCATCCAAGTATCAGGTTGCTTGTCTTTAGGTATCTCAGGTAATTGAAAGGAACTAGGTTGACGATGGCTTGCTATCATCATTTCGAACCTTGCACGAGGTATACGATAAATACACTCTGTTAAACTCTATACTAGCTGTGCATCGCGACTTCATTGGCATACAATTGATTTAAATGGTAGTTTTCTCACGTCTTCCCACAAGGCTCTGCTCTGATGTAAGAACGCTTTTTAATTTTATTAATTAGACACTACTAGAACGAAGCCGTGGTGGCCGAATGATCCAAGTAGTTGCCTGCAACACAAATATCGCAAGTTCGAATCCCGACAGAACTAATGAGTTTTCTGAATTTCTTGAACTATTAAATAATTGATTAACGAAAAAAAAGCAACATTCATTGACCGTAGCGGTACTAAGTTGGCCGGGTCGGTTGGTACTTTTATAAAGCACAACAGTAATATAGTACCAGGGTCTAATAGAATGTATAGATATCGCTACAGTTGTAGTTCTGTGCAAGGGTGCTGTCAGTACAGATTATATAGGGGTCGGATACCAGGGGCTAGGGCTCCCACGGGCATACCCATCTACCAGGGATGCATAAACATTTTGAAGGTCGCATTGCTATAGTTATGATGGAATTCTGTTACTTATCTCTTCATTAACGCAAAAGTTACAACATTATATTCATCATCATCATCATCATCAGCCCACTCTAGTCCACTGCTGGACATAGGCCTCCCCTAATGAGCGCCATAGCGCCCTGTCTTCAGCTTGCCGCATCCAGCATCTGCCAGCAGTCCTTCGCAAATCGTAATCCCACCTGGTCGGAGGGCGTCCTACACTACGTTTGCCTACTCGAGGTCTCCACTGAAGAACACGTTTACCCCAGCGGTTGTCGGTTCTTCGCGAGATATGGCCGGCCCACTGCCACATTATATTATGTGATGTAAATTGGGAGCAAACTTTTTCCTTAGGCACATTTAAAAGTCCTAACATGACCTATTTATTACAGCTGTCAACATCCCAAAGGATTTTTGTTTGTTGAACGGAATTATTCAAATCGACTAATAAAATTGACTGTAAGAATCCGTAAAGAGAAAAATGATTGCCGCATCCAAATCATTGTTACTAACTCATCCATTGGCGAGCCTCCAAGCCCTAGGCTCAGGGCTACAACAAATAATTAACTAGCTGTTCAATAATTCTGTTGATAAAGGCTCGCGCACTAGATACGATCATTTATATTATATTTATCCAAAAAGTTTACGTTAAACAAAAACGTTATTACGTTATTTAAATACATCTTTGCCTAACTGAGTAGCACCTCAAATTTACAATAAATGTTCCCAGTGAAGGCATGTCAGAAATCTCTCCAATCTACCCGTGGTATCATCAGTATTGGACCGCTACAGGCTACGGGACGTCTACGAAGACACGTAGCGATTCGAATTTATAATTTTACGTACTAGTTGGGGTGAAAATGAGTTCTTTAATTATTATATTTTGTATACATATCTTCACGCCTGCCCACAAAGGTCCCCGAATAGGAAGGCAAAGGTGTTTAATAACTACCCACACATCTACTTTTTGCCGGAGATATATTTTAGGTGTCAACGTGGTCATGCAGGTTTCCTCTCGAACTTTTTCCTTCACCGTAATACTTGTAGTGTGACATAAGTTCTGAAAAACTCATTGGTACAGTCGGAATTCGTACAAGCAATTGTACTGCATCTGTAGTCGTCTCATCTAGTGTTTAGAACCTTAGTTTTTTTAAATAATACTGTACCGATTATGAATAGCAAGTACGATGAAGTAACTTGACAAGAATTATTACAAAAAAATTATGACTCGGACTCGTGGTGATGTGATATTTAAGTATTATGTATGCTATTCATGTCGCTCGCGCGCTTTATTTTCCTTTCAAGCTAACACAGTTTTTGCGGCATTGCGTGTAGAGACGTCGTCGTGCCTCAGTTACTAGGCGCTCAGACTAGGCGAGGAGGTGGGTGGTACCTACATGTGTGAATTTACTACGGCGCCCTAGCGGCGGCTCGCGACTAATTCCGTTAAAATACTCAGTTGGTGTTATGTTCGCCTGGTAAAGTAGGGTAAATGACAACGGGGGGTTGCCAGTTTAGTTGGCTGGCACTAGCACAGCACCCCATACCAGGCTGCATATACAAGCACAGTACCCTGACTTGGCACGCGACATTGTTAATTTACCGTTTAAATTGCGACCGGGTGACACTAAGCATGAAATGTTAGATGCGAGAATTTTAACTTCACATATTAAGAAATTTTCTTGAATTGTAAAGTTTTCTTTTACAAAAAACCACACTTTATATCGATTTATTTAACTGAAATGTTATTATAGGACAATTCAAAGAAAGTTACAAAATGTTTAAAAGTATTCCCGAGGGATATAAACTAACTTTTTGTCTGTCGTCCGGGATGACAAAGGCCTACGTGAATAAATTGCAACATGATGCCCGAAGTTTTGAAAAAGGGAAACGGAGCTTGGTAGTTCTTTAGTGGCTCAGAGGTTTGCATCGATCAATATTCTCAATTAGTTCCACTTAATATATGTTCACCATATATATATACATATAAAAATATATGCACTCGTTAGCTATTCATCCGATAGATGAGACTTTCACTGCTTCCAAGTTTCCAACCCACGTCGTGCTTGAAAATCTGCGAAGGTCTCGTCATCTTGTTTCCATCACACACCTAAACGTATCTCCAGTAAGAAGTCGTAAAGGTTTCTTGTAGGAGGGCTTGAAGACTACTGCAAAGCCAAAGAATAGGCAAAATAGATAATAATTTTCAACCTTAACTTTCCTAACACAATTCCTTAGAACTTACTTACCCCAATGTCACTCAATGCGCACGTGTTCCAAATAAAAACAAAAATAAGGAAACTTATCACCAAGCAATTATCGACTTTAACCCAAAGGAGCACACTTCAAATTCATTTAGAACGCGGCCGTTTAATTGAACAAAACTAACCCTACGAACGACCGTGGACTTCTTAAAGACCCCAACAATATCGATCGATGGGGGAGCAAAACTTAATTATGTCACTTTTCAAGGTCGGTTATTGCAAACGCATTTACTTACTACAAAATAAATCGTGAGGGGAGATCGCAGACTGAATGGCACAACTGCTACCGAGTATGCTACCCTAGTATGTATGGTTTGCCATTTTGTTGTTTTTAAATGAGGATCATTTATTTAATGATAGGCAACATAAAAATATGAAATAAATATGAAGAGACTGATGAATGTGGACGAAGCGAATTAAATCCTTAATAATATTATAAATGTGAATGTAAGTTTGTTTGTTACGCTTTCACGTAAAAACTACTTAGCCGATCATCATGAAACTTTGTACACATATTCTTGGAGGTATTAAAAGTAACATAGGATACTTTTTACTGAAAAAAAAAAAAATTTTTTATGAAAAATAAAAAAGCCGTCGGAACGCCCGAACGCCGACGAAGTCGCGGGCACAGCTAGTATGAAATAAATATGAAGAGACTGATGAATGTGGACGAAGCGAATTTAAATGGAAATCTATAGATAACTGTCCCTCTATTCTCTCTGCCTACTTACTCCGTTAGAGACTCGGCGTGATGATATATAAATAATATCTTAACTATGATCATTGATAGATTTTTATTTGTGGTATAAATATACGTCCATGTAAAATTTTATCCAATTCCGTTCGGCCGTGCTAACGTGATTGGGTAACTAACATTTCCATTCTTCTTTTATTTAAGAAAGATTTAAAATCCCTACGGAAATAGCGTTAATTTACATGTACAATTAAATTTCATCTTAATATCTTCACGCTTTCCCACATGGGACCCGCGTCTCCCACGGGGTAGGCAGGGAGTGGAGAGGGACAGTTATCAGGGGGACTTACAGACCTCGTTTGCTTCATCACGAGGAGTAACAGATGCGAATTAAAAGCCATCTACAACCTTCCGCATGAAACATTCCGATTCCTGTAACAATAACACAGTGGTCGAGAAACTTCTAATCTGAAACATCAAACCCGTCGCACGAACAAGTGGCGGCCGAATAAAATAGCCTGTTGTGTTATTAACAACCCCCGCTAGAGAAAAGGGAGGGGCGATGATACACGACCGATGGAAGAGACACCGACACCCTCGACCGCCCGAGAAGACCCAGCGACAGTAAAACCTCCTTGAATATAAAATACACGAAAAAACACGATCAAAAATCATATAGCATTGTCTTGACAAACATTGTAAATCAAATTTAAAAAATTAAAACCTTAAAATTCCAACACCTCATTAGTAATTTATAATCATCAGTATGCAAACTTACCGGTAAAAACATAAAGCTCCCTTTTCTTTAGCCGTAGTCGGGTGAAAAGTAGCACTGATAATACCATTTCAATCATTAGAAACTATTTAAATGTATCTAAACATAGATTTGAATAAAATAAAAATATTACAGATGAACAAAAATGGCTTAAATTGCCAACGCGACATGGCGAGTCCATCTCCGTTTCTCAAGCACGACATACATACTTACATATATGCAGGTTTACAATATAATAATAGTGTTGAGAAAGGTACGATAAAAAAAGTCATTTATAATAAATAAGAGACAAAATTCCACATGATTCAAGTATGATAATCTGATGCGGTTCATCCCCAGACCCTTCTAGCATCTCTACATCTACACGTAAAACCGGAGAAAAAGTGAGGGAGGCTCGAATATCCCACAAAGGGGCTCAGCAATGGACTGAAGGCCCCAATCAATCTTACAAGTCGCTGTGAGGGGCACAAGGGGGGCACTTTTGGGGGTCGAAAGTACGATACCCTCTCGGACGGGTCTCACTGACCCTTAGGGAGGGTCCTCACGAAAAAGGTCAAATATAAACTTTTTGTGTTAGGATATTTTTGCTAGGCTCGGTATTTTATTAGTTAATGCTTGGAAAATATCAATTGTTTTGAAGATACAGAGAAATGGTGTTACCGAATTATATAGTGGAAATGTTTATTGCATTAAAAATCCTTGTAGTCCTCAAGCATTCCTTATTTATCGGAAGAGGTGTGTAGGTATTACCCGCACACCCACTTTCCGCCATGGATATATTTAAGGTGCTTTATGTCTTCGTTTCGTTCAACCATTCTGAATTTGTTTAATCGGCCTTAACCTACTAATGGTAATGAATTGCAAAATGATACCAGGAGTACATAAAATTACAGGGTAACCTATCGTCTCCTGAAAATTCTAACATGCCGAAACAATCACGCGAGCGCGGGCAAAACCCAGATTAAATAAAATCATATCAGTACTGTACATACATATCGCATTTAAATAAATTAAACAAGGAAATCAGGTTTATCAGCGACAAAACAAACAAACGAAGTAGAATTTGAGTTATTTATTCAACAAGCCTCCAAATCACCGCTAAGCCAACCCGCATGCCCGCAGTCCGCACATACACATAAAAACCGTCATCGGAAAACTTACTTGCCCACTTCTCCGTCGGGCATCGTTTTTGTGTCTTGTCTAATACCGTGACGCCCCCGGCTGATGAAGCCCCCCCAACCCACAAGGGGTGCCTGCGCCCCAAGCGAGAAAAATGAGTTAGGAAAGATGCGGCCGCCGATTATGGCGTGACGCGAGCTCCTTTGTGTGGGACATTCGTCTGAATCAATCGCGGTCGTGTAGGACACGGCGGACGTTACAGGGTTAGGTTGCGGCAGGTGGAGCGTTAGGTTATGACACCTTGCAAATTTATGCGAGCCTGGTATTGCGTCTTAGAAAATTATGTATTATTTACACTTTTTCAACTAGTAAATATTTTTTTTATATTAATTATGTGGTAGAAATAGGCGGTACCCCTGATGGTAAGTGGTAACGACCGCTGCCTATGGACACCTACACCACCAGGGGTACAGGCCTTCGTAAAGAACTCCATGCTGTACTTACTCTCACTTAACCAGTTGAACGGACTGTTATTGCATGTATGTTATTTATTAAATTCTTATCAAAGTTCAATCTTGTATTTACAAACCGCTTCAAAATATTTGGCTATGACTATAGCGTGAGTTATTTCCTGTTTTAAAAAAACCTAAGCCACACGGATGAATAGGTATAGGTATTAGCGATGTATGTTTACGTAATATCAATATGATAGTAATCTTAATAAATATTATTTGTTAATGTATCCTTAACTAGCTGTAGCCGCGGTATCACCGACTTAATATTTTGTAAAAATCTAGTAAAGAAACGGAATTTCTTTGTTTTTTAAACGCTCTAATCTCGGGAATTACAAATCCGATTTGACAATTTTTTTCTGCATTAGATAAAGCCCGTTAATTGAAGAAGGAGGAACAAATTAATTTAAGATAGAACATAGTATGTAATTATGACCTTATCAAGCAATAGAAGAACGACTACGTTTTGTAACATAGCGCCAAGGCTCAAATCAAAACATACCATGAAGGGGTACCAGAGCCGTACAAAGGCGTGCTTGCGGGGCCCGGCCCGACCGCGGCAGCTTTGCCAGTTACGAGAAGTTTAAGCTAGGGTTAACGTGACCCGCCCGCAAAATCATATGTTTATTTTATGTTGCAAATATGTTTGAACAAAAATTATTTTATGAGCTTTGTGTGTGGTTAACTGTTTTGGTACGAGTTATGTTAGCTCTTCGCGGGCTATGAAGCCCTGGTTTCTATTACAACATGTACAATATCCTCGTTTACATTCCTAATAAATAAAACATTGTTGTATACAGTTAGAACATACCTTATTTTCCGCTTCCATGCGCTCCTGGTACCCAATCCTTCTCATGTGCTTCAAATACGCCGTTGTTATGGGGACGCTGTAGTCCATTTCTTCCCCCCCATAGTAAGCCCCTCCATCAGGGCGCCAAGGCTTCGGAAACGTGCTAAAGCTATCAGAGAAATCGACACTCGAGGCTAACAGCTTCTTCCTAGGTGGCGATCGGGATTTAGGCGGATCTTTGGAAGTTAAGTTGGCCACGTCCAAAGGATTATACTTCTTCCTCTTTGGCTGTTCAGTCTCTTTACTATCTGTATTTTCTGTCGTCCTGGTACTCTCGTTTGATTCGGACTCTTGATTTTTAGGTCCTTCGTCATCTTTCTGGCAAACAGGCAATGGGCTGTCAATTTTTACATCCTCGACGTCTATCAGACTATTATCATCTTTGTCTATTTCTGGATCAGTTCTGACTGGTTCTTCTTCTCTGAACGGAGGCTCCACAGGAGAACTTCTATTGAACAGAGGTGTTGCGTCAAAGCCGTTGGACTTTTTCGAGGTCAATTCAATATAAGTTGGTTCCTGTTCTTCGCCGTCATTAGCTTTAGGGCTCTCGACTTTCTTCAACGGCTGCAGATCCGCATAATCGAATTTTTCGTAATAGTTGGAGTGTGCGGCGTCTATTTCCGATTCCCAGTTCCTCGTGTAGTCCGGGGCACAGTGGGGGATGAAAGGGAGGTAGGTGGGGTGTCGGGTCGGCGAGGGTGAGGGTGTGGGCAGGGGTGGGGGCGAGGCGCTGCGCGGGCGCCGCGCGCACTCGGCACATCCTGTCAGGAAACGCGTGACCGCCTCGCGCGGCAAAAACGCGTACGTCTCGGTGATCTGGAACGAAAACATCCGTGATTAGGGAAACTGGCAACTTTGTAAACTCAGCATTTGCGCTTTGTTTTCTACATATCTTTTGGTTCAATGTATTATTGTTTGCAATACTCCCTTTGATTTGGAAATTTCATGAGTCGGTCAATTAAGAAACAGATTTTTTTCAGATAGTTAATTAACTTGTTATTGTTAAAATACATTGCAAGGTTTTATTTCCTGAGATTAGCGCGTGAACAAAAAAACTCTGCCTCTAGCATATGATATAGCCTGGTTAATATAGCCTGAAAATTATATTTATAAATAATACTTATATTAATTGTATTATAAACGTAATGCCATTTTATTATGGGTAAAGTGCCTGAAATAAATATATTTTATTTATTTATTATACTATCCTTACAGGTAAACCTAACTAAATTAAGATAATAATGAACATATCCATACCGTGAGTGTCATATTCATACTGCCAGTGAGCATCCACTTATAGTCCCATTTTTTTTATTTTAGAATTTTACTTCCTATTCAACAAATTTCTGACCGTTTTATATTCTCATTCGAAAGTACTACTAACGCCATCTAGCAACCTCCTAATCAACTATCTCGAATCCGAATAATGGTTACAGAAAACAAAGTATATACATAGGCCCTTTGAAATCCAATAGATGGCGCTTAGTTATATTGATAGAAGAAAAATAAACTTTCATTTTATTTGAAGATTATCCTAGTATTATATTGATTCAAAATATCTAGCTACTTACGGTCCGATAAGTACGCTTCTGTCCAGCATGTTTGCCTGGTCTGCCTTCTAATTCGACATGAACTGTGTAGATGATATCGAAAAAATTTTCGACAACGGCCACTTTCCTGAAGACTGGTTCTTGACTAGGTGCATTCTGTAACAATGAACGTGAGTCAATTTACTGAAATAATTAACAGTAAAAAAACTTGCATGAGTTAAGTATAGGGTCGCGCGAGCGATACCCTGGTGTAGCAAGCGTCCATAGGTGGCGGTAACCGCTTACTATCAGGCGGACCGCATGCTTGTTTGCCAAGCGGTAGTATAAAAAATAATTTGAGTACATAATTAAAATTAAATTGTTTTTTAACAAAATTGCGGGTAACGCCATCTATTGCTACATTTCCAAACTACGTTCAGTGTAGTTATGCGCGGATACTAGCGACAGAAGATAAAATATACTCCAATGTTAGCTCGACAGATAGCGCTGGCAGGGTTCTCTTTCGGATAATTGTAAACTTTTAAACAAATTTTAGCATATTTATCTGTAAAACACTGTGAAGATAGGTATCAATTAACAGACGAAACTTTTCCGAAACAAATAAGTAGAATAAAGTGTAATTTTATCTTTCTCCGAAAATCGAAGATGTATTATTATTAAATACACAGACAGCTATATCTCTAAATGATGATAAAAAAAAAAATGTTTATTTCGAAAATGCAATCGGATGAGTAGGCAATAGTGGTAGTACTTATAATACTAGACTTCTTATCTGTAGTTAATCATAAGTTAAATAAATATAATGAGTATTTTTATTCTTGCAACAACCGACCCTTGTTATATATAGCTGTAGCCTGAAACACCGGTCACATCTCAGGTTGAGTGTGTCTTCGGCCCAAGAAGTTATCCGACTCGGGCATACCCGGGGGAGTAATGGGCTTGGCAATTACACAGGCGACGAGACAGGGTTGGCGCACTTGAAAAATGGAAGTATATTTAATGTACTGTTACATTTATTTATGTATTTTAAATAGGTTAATATAAAGTTTAGTTCACTGATTCAAGTTTTCTGTTATAATACGTATAATTAATATTTTATTTAATTATATATTCTCTGCCTACCCCGTTAGGGACTCGGCGTGATGATATGTATGATTTAATATTTATTTCGTATACATTCGCCACTGTTATTATTGGACACTTCCTGCACAGAATGAGCATTAGGAAATATTAAGTGGATAATTTTCCACTAGCGATAACTGCTTACGTGATTTATGTAAAGCTTAAAAAAAAAATAACTTATAATATAATAAATAATATATCCTCACGCCTTCCCACAAGGGTCCCCGAAGGGGTAGGCAGAGGTGTAAAGGTAATACCCACACACCCACTTTCCGCCAGAGGTATATTAGGTGCCAAAAGGTTTAATAACTTGCATTATGATAATTAGCGAATGACAACCCTACAGGCGGCTTCATGTCAGCCGCGCCATTCTAGCGCCATTCGGCTCGCGCCACTCCCTGCCAGCCATCCGCGCGCGAATTACCAACGCCTCGTCTTTTAGACCGACCCCAAATGATAATAAATTTCCACAAAATATTGCGTAGTTTTGGGAAAATCTATGTAAATTCTCGAGATTTGTATTTCCCCACGCCTTCCAGCAGATAGGCAGAAGTATACATAAATACTCTGTTTTCACGGTAATATACCTAGGTGTACGGACGGACTACATGTATATTGAAAAATGTTTTTATCAAATCGGATGACTTAAGCGCGAGATTAGCGCATTCAAACAAACTCGGCCTCTATACAATATTAGTGTACGATAGAAAGGGAGATCGACGAAGCAGATATACAATGCAAAAGTGTTTGGATGAAGAGGCGGAGAAAGACTACGTTCCAACTACCTCCATCATAATAGAAACGAACTTAAATTAATGCTTGTATGAACAGACAGATGAATGTGGACGACGCAAAGTCTGAACTATGAGAAATACGCTCTCCCCTCCATTGCCCACCCCGTGAGGCACTCGCCTCGCATATATGTATGTATGTGAGAGTGAATATATCGTTCAAAACAGTCGACATATCAATGAGTCGACAAAACAATATCACTAAAAGAATACGATAAATGTGTATATAGAATACTTAGCAAGTAAATATCTTTAAACATCGCCATTTTTCATTTTCCTCTTAAACGGTATTTATCTTTTCGTTCACTGAAGGCAACAAGTGTTTTATCGCCCACCTGCGGACTAATATCAGACATCCAAAGTACAGAAAAAGTGTACAGATATTCCAAGATTTTCCTCGTTATTTTATAACTAAAGGAAAGTTAGAACCGTGATGGTCTATAGCTATAACATTAACATGCGGGCTTAATCCCGTTCCGCACCAATGAGTTTCAGCTGATCATACAGTACAGTAGTAAAGGAAAACGTTAGAAATCTGCATGTTTCGGAAGACATTCAAAGACGTATGTGTAGACGTTCTTGAGAACCGGCAACGAATCGCCATCTGTCACGTTGGTACCCAAATATATAGGAATATTCGGCGAAAAAAGTTGCAACTACAAGGAAAGTAAAGACGTGTGTTGCCTATCTGTCATTCTGTCATCACAAGTGTGCGAAAAGGACAGGATTATATATACGTCATAGACTTACGCGATAATAATGTAAAAGTTTTTTTTTAATTACATGGCAATGACCTTGCGTGATAAAGGCCCAGTATTATTTATATATGAGGCGGTTTTATATTTATTGATTCCAAACAAAAAGGGTATATGAAATATATAAAAATAATACGATTGTATATAAAGTTACCAGAGACACATAAAGATGCGAGAGGCCACACTAGTTCAAGCTAAAATTGTAGCCATTTTCCACTGAACTCAACAGGCTTTATTTCATAGCTTCATAACGCCTGAGAGCCTGGTAGCAGGGCTGACAAAACAAGAAATAAAAACCTAGCATTTTGCAGAAGTTCTATCTTCTATAGGTAAAATACATGTATATCGGGGTAGGCAGAGAGAGTAGACCTCCAGTTCTTTCTAGACTTACGGACAACTTACGCTTCGTCTACATCATTCTCTTCACATGCTCGCCCGGTTTTGAAGTTACTCTTGAGATTCCAATCCTTGGGAGCTGTAATTATGTCTTAACCACACTACTCATACATACAAGATACTCACTCAATTCATACAAGGTACAAGAAACGAACACCTCGAAAAATACTACTGTTACTGAAGACGAGACAAAATGGAATGTTAGGCATATAACGTTAAAGCGAGAGAGCAAGGGTGCAAAACTCTTGTATATTAATAGAAGTCTGTACCTAACATGCGTTTTTTATTTTTTATTTCATATTGGATTTTTCGTATAAGTCCTTCTAAGTCGAGGAGTCGGGTGGTGGGGCGGATGTGAGCAAAAACGGGCAAATACAGCGGAATATCCGGACCGGTCCCTAACGGTTATAACCTCGGGCGACTCTACATACTACTATATAAGACCTATGTACTTGTTTTATGTACATGTGCGGTGCGAACTGGCTATTTAGTGTACCAGTGTGAACGGCTAACGAGGTACTCTTCCACAACAACGTATAACTACGAGTATCTTACCAACACACAGAAATATTAAATACACTATTACATATTGTTAAGCAAAGTCGCGCCGCATAAATGAGCATTAAATTCAAAAACTCCTGAACGGGGTTTCGGCAATATAAAGATGGATTCACGTGGAAGGTTTATCGAGAAAGTAGTTTTTGAGTTTATCGCGAACAGACAGACAGAAGCTGCGGGGGACTTAGTCCTGTTATAATAGGTAGATGAAACACAGCGACCTCCTTAACGCATAACGCATAACTCTGTTATGCACGAACAAATTATATATCTTCATGTCTTCGCACAAGGATCCCTAAAGAGGTAGGCAAAGGTCTCTAAGTAGGACATACTATTTACATACATAAAAATTATCGTTCAGTATCTAAAATAAAAAGTAGACGAAGTTACTTCTTTTTACATCAGCTATCTGCCAGTGAAAGTCCCGTCAAAATCGATCCAGCGATTAAATAGGTTAGCCGGAACAAACAGACAGACATAAATAAAAATTAAAGAAAATATTTTGATATATGTACCGTGTATACATCCATACGCATTGAGTAAAAACGGTTATTTATTTTAATATTACAAACAGACACTCCAATTTTATTTATTTATATAGATATGTATTTGTGTGACATGGCGAGTCTGAAACACAACTATACATACGTCTTTTAATTTCTTATTTTTCGTATGTTAATATCACTTTTCGACTACATATTGATACAAATAACTTTACTAGCATTGCCCACCGTCCCTAGCGCTGGAACCCGCAGCATTAAGCCAGACCTAACATTATTTAAATGATACCACTCCAGCCCAACTCCTTATCTCGCGAATCACCAACGCCCTAAGCCAAAGTCCGTACCCCACAGGGGGTGCACGGTATTTGCTCAGTACTTAAGCAAGTGCCGGTTTAGAGGCCTTCTGGTCTTTCCATTGTTGGGATAAGTAGCAAAAGTTCCCGGAACTCACGCTTCCCAGGGCTATTGTCTCAGTATAGAACACTATTCATATATATGTATATGAGTAACTTAGCTTCTTTTATCTTTCATATACATATATACATATCATCACGCCAAGTCGCTAACGGGGTAGGCAAATAGTATAGAGCGCCAGTTCTCTCTAGACTTACATACCTCTTTCGCTTTGTCCACATTTATCGTGCAAGTAATAGCAGCTTTTTTTGCTATAAAAAAAATTACATCTTGAAATGTAGTATTTTTACTTTCCTTTTTTTTGTATGCTTACTTTTTATAGCAATATCCTATTTTAGGAAACACCCGGTATATAGATATTTATATCTAAAGTGGGTATGTAATATTTTTCGTGTTGTTAGTTTATAACATTAGTGTGGTTTCTCGCAGGTGTGTTAGTCAGGGTAGCTAATGTTGTGCGCCGCGGCCCCGTCGCCATTCGGTCACGCGTACTTACAGGTGCGCGCCGAATCATTCATTTGTGTGTAGCAGCCCTGCCGGCGCGACGCGGTGGGCGCTGCTAGTGAGAGGGCCATGTCGATAAAATTTATCGATAGTTTTTGTCAGAATTTTTCGTCCATTTTTAATTTTGAATTTATAATTATATCGCTAAATGCTTACACAATAGAATCAGATAATGAAGAATAGAAGATAGCTAAGATTCTTTATGAAGTAAGATTAATACTTTATGAAGATAGGTAAGATTTTTTATGAAGTAAGATTCATAAGTATGAATCTTACCTATTAGCAATACTAAGCAAGTGCTTAGTATTGCTAATTTAAGTGGTTCCTTACAAATATATTGTTTCTGTGTGAGATTACATACAATTATGGACAATGTTTAATGACTTTTCCGGCGTTTGACAAGCACAGCCTGCAGTGGGATAAAGTCCTTCAATAAGGCCTATCCCACGCGCATGAAAATTCCAAAATTTCCTCATGTTTTTACCCGTTATCACTTATTTGGTCAGACTATGTTTCCTCTCTCTGTATTTAAGCCCGACTTCAGTAAAGAGATTTTAGTACCTTTATTAACCAAACGTGTATGGAAGAAGAGGCAGAAGAAGACCCAGTTCCAACTACCTAAATCGATCGGACACTCGAATATGGGATCGTCAAGAGTACTCGAAACCAAGCATGTATGATGTGAACGCAGCGGAAGAGATTTCTAAGTCTAGAGAGAACTGATGCTCTTCTGCCGACCCCGTGTCGTGAATTTGCCTAGTTTTTAGTTCTCTATGCCACATTATATAAAATCATCTTTTTCCTGACATCATTTCACTCGCCGTTCGTAACGTTCGCTACTCGGTCTCGCGAGATTAATCAGCGGACTTAAGTCCCAGCCTCGTTAGCCCCACCCTGCCCGATCAACGCGCCATACTCTTCTAACTACGCATTTTCTACTTAATACCACAAATGGGCTGTTAAAGGTACAATTAAATAATTGTATTTGAACCAACCAATATTTACCTACATACATCGCAAATAGTAAAATAATAATATATAATAATATATCCTCACGCCTTCCCACAAGGGTCCCCAAAGGGGTAGGCAGAGGTGTATAGGTAATACCCACACACCCACTTTCCGCCAGAGGTATATTAGGTGCCAACGTGACAGATAGCGAGTCCATCGCCGTTACTCAAGCACGACTATACATACGCCTTTGAATTTCTTCTCAGACGTATGCAGGTTTCCTCTCGATGATTTCCTTCACCGTAAAGCTCGTGGTGTGACTAATCACTCTACTTAAGTTTAGAAAAACTCATTGGTACAGTCGGGATTCTTCTTCTACTTGCGACCTGGCGTCGCAGGCAACTGCTCGAACCACTCGGCCACCACGGCTCGCAAATAGTGATGGCAAAAAAATACTATATTGCAATACTGAAGGTTATTATTGCAGGATATTTGTGTCTCTTTCACGAAAAAACTACTAAACGTTCAATTATTTTATTATTATTTTATGATTATTAGGTATGATTACATATGGGTATGTCTTATTTGAGAAAAAAATTAATGCTACCAATGAGCATTCGTAAAATGTATCTGATCTAAAAGCAAGTACATTTCCAACGTCTAGCCGACGATTCGACACTGACAATACACGTATCGAACTATCAACACTACTAGAAGCCGACAAAGAGGCCACACGACCCCCTACATTGCAGTTAGCATTTGTTGTACTACCTCGCTGGATACTGAGTAAAGCTCAATACAGCGAGCGAGCAATACATATTTGCCATTTTATTTTATAATTTTATTAGTTACTAGCTGTGCCCGCGACTTCGTCCGCGTGGAATTGGAAGCTTGCTTCATACTAATTGTTAAACTATCACCTTTGAGAAAATTAAAATTTCCAACACGTTAGATAACTTAAACTAAAGCAAGACATAACTCTATTTATAGTAAATGGAGAAGAAATGTATTCCCAAACTCATCTTAAAGTCAAAAGCCACCCAAATATATATTTATTCAGGGCAGAGGCGCTCACAGCTGAATACAAAGATACCGTCACTAAAAGGAGAACGTAAGTGGAGCCGAGCCGGGACGTTGAGAGGACACTTCCATCCGTCCCACTGGTCCCACTCGGTCGATTGGGCCATTCGCTTTTTGGTTTTAGACAATAGTTTGCAAAGAATGCAATCAGAATGGAACTTCAAAATCTACATTGATACATAATCTTTGCTTTTCTTTATCACCAGAATTTTGAAACGTGGTTCTATTGACTACAATAAGCTGTAACGTTCTGAATTTTAATAGAACATCTTTTGTTACGTTGGTTTGGACACATAGAAAGGATGAGTGAAGAAAGATTGACGAAACAGATATACAAAGCAAAAGTGTGTGCAAGAAGAGGCAGAGGAAGGCCACGTTCCAACTACCTGGATCAAATAGACGGACTCTGAAGGACGGGAACGTTAAGAGTACTCGAAACCGACGAGCATGTATGAAGAGACTGATCAATGTGGACGAAGCGAAAGAGGTATGTAAGTCTAGAGAGAACTGGCGCTCTATACTCTCTGCCTACCCCGTTAGGGACTTGGCGTGATGATATGTATGTATGTATGTATCTTTAGCTATCATAATGAGTTAATCAAAAGTCAAAAAGTCTGACAAAAACTGCACACGCGAACGAGTCAGTAAAAATTAATGGCATGTTTCAATCAATAAAGCGTGAAAAACAAAGTATACTGATGACACATAGTTTCTGAAATGACATAAAGCGTGTGACTCGTGACCATAATTAAATTTTGTCTAAAGGACAGATAAATATACCTTCGTCTGGGTGGGGTGAGTTTTAAGACAATGTCTATGTCTTTTCGCCGGAGATAAATTTAGTCGAACGACAGACGTCTTTAAATTTCTTCTCAGATATATTAAGATATAAAACCTCATTGCGCGACCACTGATTAAATTAAACTACTTAAGTATAGGGACTTGGCGCGATGATATGTATGTATGTATGTAAGTATAGGATATTTTTAAGCTCAAAAACGAGCTTTACGGATATTTTTCAACACTGCATCGCGTTCGGTCTGGAGTACCCATCAATGACCCTCATAAAGAATCAGTCCCTTCCATTGTTGAGGGACGATTTTTACCTGTCAAATGTCAATGAGACCCGGATTAGCTGGAGGGTTGAAGGAGTATAAGCTGCCGCGTTTCTATAGCGCACGTAATACGGTAGTTTGGGTTGATTTTTTATAACCTTTGGGCATTCTGGATAGTGGAGCACTTTTTTAATAACAAGACATCATATTGCGCTGCAACGCTACAGCACAACTTGTAAAAAAAAACAATTAAGTAATTGAAATAAAATTATTATTATTTGGGTCTCGTCATCATTACTTTTTCTCGAATTTAATGAAAATCTTTCGACAAAGTATAAGTGAGAGAGATTGCTAAAAGAATAATATATATTATCCTCTCGCCTTCCCATAAGGGTCGCAGAAAGGGTAGGCATACCCACACACCCACTTTCCGCGAGTTATATTTGAGGTGCCGAAATAATATTACTATATTATACATTTTTTTTATATCTTACTCTTACTCAACACAAGTACTAGGAACCCATAATATAGAAGCGTCAACACGCGCCAAAGCCCACAATTAACGAAGTACAAAGAACAAGGAAAAGAATCGAGCGAGAACAAACGCAGTGACGCAATAAAACGGTGTACCAGGAACGAAGCCCGCGGAGGCCTGGGGTAACTAGGGAAGGCGGCAAACATTTCATAAAATATAGTCACTTTTTAATAAGTGTTCCGACAAAAGTAGTGTTGTGCCGTTAAACAGTGAGACATATTTGGATATCACGATCATTGGCGCTCTATACTCTCTGCCTACCCCGTTAGGGACTTGGCGTGATGATATGTATGTATGTATGATCATTACCCTCTACAGGGTAGGCAAGGAGCGAGCGGTACCCTTGGTGTTGCAAGAGCCCATAAGCGGCGGTAACCAAAAGACGGATCGCTTGTTTGTATACCAGTAGTATAAACCGATTTCAACCAATTCCGTTCAGTGGTTAACCCATAACTCAGTAACAAACATAGTACCTATCTCGTAAAGCGTTTTACATTCTATTTTACTACAAATAAAGTAGTCTGGCTTGCTTTCTATAAATAAACCAAAATCTCCCTAATTCCCAGCCCAAACTCACGATCAAACAACAAGAGCCCTAAGTGGTGTTGCATGGCACGTAACAAGTGCCTGGATAGACGCCTCTCGGAAGGCCATTCACCGTTCAAGAAGCTAAAGTTCACGGAATTCGACGGTACATTTAAAAATCTCCCTAAATACATGCGAGCCTAGTAGCATAGAAGTGTTTGTAGTGTGAAAAACATACAACCTTCCAGCAATATTTATAGCGACGATTCCACAGCGACAATTTCTCCCAAGCCCGGAGGCTCTATCCGGACCGCGAATCGTATGAACTGTTGTTGCTATATATATAACGTTATCTAGGTGTGATCAATCCATAGAAATTTTATCGATTAGAATTACGGTACGAAAAAAATCGGAATGAATAAGTCGAGTTAAATGTAAAACAAATGAAGATGCTAATGAATGTAGATTAATCGAAACAAGTCTGTAAGACTAGAGAATTGGCGCTCCAGCTGCCAACCCTATGAGGGACGCCGGACAGATGACGTATAAAAAAATCAACTACAAAATTAAAATAAGTCAAAATCAAGAAATTATTTATTTATTTTGAGGTTTACTAGGTACTTATTATTATTTCAGTAGGTGCTCATAACATAAAAATGTAATTATAATATAATAACTTTAATAACTTCAATTGCTAATAATAAGCATCCGCTTATTGACTTGCAGGCGTTGTGTGAACAACTTTTGTATTTGAAAATGCACGTTATTAATCAACAAAGTACGTAACCAAAATAAATTAAAAGTTATATTAGCATAAAAGTAGTCTAAATGTCAAAAGTCTTTTGGCAAAAATCATCGGTCAAAAGTACTTTCGCCTGAGTGTTAACTTCAACATATAGACTGCACACATGCCAGCTAGTGTATACGCCACAGTGGCGTTGCTTCGCCCGGTGTGGTTCAGCTGTGATGTAAATGATCGATAGCGGCAGTTCTTTGTTGTATATTGTTATAACAATGGCGGCGTGTATGACCGATGGGAGCTGCTTAATACGAGTTAATAACACTACTGGAGCGATCGATTTTGAACGTTAACCTTATTTTATTTGCGACGACGCTCTCCTACGCAAATACAGAATAAAATTCGGCCACAGATAGATTTATTAGCTGCAGTAACACATAGGTTATGATTTATTCAAGAGAAACATCGTGGAAATAAGTCTACCAATGAAATATTTACGCCGACGAAACCACAGAGCATTGCTATTTATTTAATAGTAAAAGAACAAATATTATAATAATAATATAATATATCCTCACGCCTTCCCACAAGGGTCCCACAAGGTAGGCAAAGGTGTATAGGTAATACCCACACACCCACTTTCCGCCAGAGGTATATTAAGTGGCAACGTGACAGATGGCGAGTCCATCGCCGTAAGAACAAATATTCTACAGACAAATTAGGTTTAGGTTGCAGACATATTTTTTGTTAAGTTCTTATCATTACAACTTCGTCATGAGCATCATAACAGTCAGGAACTCTAACACGAACGTATCGTTGTGCTTGAGAGGCGATGGACTTTCCATTTGACACCTTTGGCACCTAAATATCTCCGACGAAAAGTGGGCGTGTCTGGGTCTTATAGTGGGAAGGCGTGATGGTATATGAAGACAAAGTCAGGTTTTACATGTATTGTATGAACGGCATAGATTTTTATGCGGGGTCTACATTTGTCAACGTTTTCACGTTTTTATTAATATTTTTTTCCTATAGTCTATCATATATTGATATTTAAGTTTCTATCTTAACGCTTTCCCATGAGGGTCCCCGAAGGGGCAGGCAGATATACTTTAGGTGCCAACGTGACAGATGGCGAGTCCATCGCCGTTACTCAAGCACGCTACACATACGCCTTTGAATTGTTTCCCTTCACTAAGTCTCGTAACCACTCGGCCACCACGGCTGATTCACTTTCTAAGGCAATGTTTATGAGCTGAGACGTATCACAGCTGCTCCTGCTGCCTGGCGAGTTCCACACACATGTGCCCCGAACATCAGTCATCCTGACTCCTGCCCATCCTCACCCCTAAGCACATAGGGTTGCGTGCTACGTAATTATTATCGCACCAGTGGGATAGACAGGCGAACATGTCGCTCGGTTCGTGTTAGTAGATATTGCACACGTCATTTTGGAAACGAAAGGCGGATAGTTCTGTCCGAATCGGAGGAGCGCGACTGGGGTCGTAACCTCCACTTTACTAAAGATCGCAACCAAAAACTAGGTCACTACCCGGCTTTTGCAAAATTGTTTAGTATCTTATCTCTTGTTCTTTTACTATTGAATACATAACAATGCTCTGCGGAGCATGGGTGATCCCCAACACCTGCACCTGCCTTTGCTCCAGCGAGGCCTATAGTCGAGGCGAGGTCTAGTCTGGCCAATGCGAGAGCAGCCCTCGAAAAGATTCGAAGGATCGCGAAGGATAATTTTCTTATGTCATCGTCACTCAACTTTAAATTTACAAGGAACTAGCTGTACCCTGCCACGCTTCGCTTTGGATATGTGACTGATGCAAAAAAATTATAAAAGCAATCCTTGATGCCGATTATATATTATGCTAAAATTTCAGATCAATCGGTGCAGAACTTTTGGAGCTTTTGAAGCGTACACAAACCAACATAACATTTATATATATATATATATATATATAGATTGTTTTGTCAAATACGTTATAAATTAGCAGTAATAAGGTTTTTTCTATTATTAATTATTTTATATGATATCTAGAGAGACTGTGGCCGTCTCTCAAGGATGAATATTTTCTCAAACGTATACTGTTTTCCTCGCGATGTTTCCATTCGTTGTAAAGCTCGTGGCATTTAAAACTGTTCGGAAAATGCTTGAACCTACTACGATCTTGCAGGCTATAAAATCATCGCTCATATACGATATAAATATGTTAATTATAACATCTACATTATCTTATGGGGGCTACTTCCCCAGAAAATATAATTAATTATTTGATAATTACAACAGAAAGATTCACTAGTGGCCGTGACGCGTGCGTTAATTATCTATTACAAAATCAATATCAGTAATTACTCGGCATAATTATGGCAGACAAGTGGCAGCCCTGGCTACTAGGGGTGACACACTTTTGTTTAAAGTACTTGGCAACTGAAAGATGCGTGTATACTATGACTCTCCAGAAGGTAAATACAATCATATAGATATAAATATAAATATAAATCATATAAATATAATCACCCTGGCATTATATTACCGGAAGCCGTGGTGGCCGAGTGGTTCGAGTAGTTACCTGCGACACAAAGATCGCAAGTTCGAATCCCGACTGTACCAATGAGTTTTTCTGAACTTAAGTAGTCACACCACGAGCTTTACAGTGAAGGAAAACATCGAGAGGAAACCTGCATACGTCTGAGTAGCAATTCAAAGGCGTGTGTATAGACGTGCTTGAGTAACGGCGGTGGACTCGCCATCTATCACGTTGGCACCTAAAATATATCTCTGGCGGAAAGAGGGTGTGCGGGTACTATCTACACACTTCTGCCTACCCCTTCGTGGACCCTTGTGGGAAGGCGTGAGGATATGTATGTATGTATATAAACATATTTAGGTGCCAACGTAGCAGATTAAGAGTAATATTTTTTTTTTGTTTTGTCTTTAGGCACATGAGTTCCGTGAACGTTTGCTAACCGAACAAAGGCGAGACACTTCTTAAGCCCTAAGCAAACACAGCTTAGGGCACCCCCGAGGCTCGGAGCTCGGCTTAGGGCGTTGCTGGTACGCGAGCTAAGAGGTGGGCTGGACTGTTAGATCCTACATTATTATAAATGCGAAAGATTGTGAATTTGTTCCTCTTTCGCAAAAATTACTGAATGGAATTGGATAAGATTTGGTATAAATATAGAATATTAGCTGGGTTAACATATAGGATATAATATTTAGTCTAGATAAAGAAAAATTACCAATGAAATCATTTTTTTATATTTTCAGCCATTACAAATTATACAGTAGGTATACACTATAACATTAAAACGTCTAACACCCTATAAGGGCACAAGAATGAGAGGTAAGTAACTATTTCTTACTGTTTAATTTGTATCATACATTTTAAACTGGCAGTGTAAAATGAAAAAAATGAAAAACGATTTCATTAGTATAATTTTATCTTTATATATTTTCGGAACAAAATTTATAACATGTGTTAATCCAGCCATCTCTGTGCCAAATTCCATTCAATTCCGTCCAGCCGTTCTGGCGTGATTGAGTAACAAACATCCATACATCCATACATACATACTCACAACATTTCGCATTTATAACCGTACTAGCTTATGCCCGCGGCTTCGCCCGCGAAAAAGCAGCTTATGTATTTTCCTGCTAGAATCGGTTCAGCCGCTATGCCGTGAAAGAGCATCATACTTTATAATATAAGAACTATGAATTTTCGAGATAAAAAAATAAAACAAAAAAGTAGCCTATGTCCTATTCCTAAGTATAAGCCATCACGATTTCAACTTTCAGCCAAATCGTTTCAGACGTTTGGCCGTGAAAGAACCGCAAACATCCAAACTTACAAACTTTCACATTTATAATATTAGTAAGAAGTAAGATAAGATTAGGATTTAAATATTTTTAAATTCCTGAATTTATAAAATAACTATAAAATGTTACGCGGAGCAGTGCTATAATTATATAAATAATTTTAGGGCTAGGAGTAATAATATTGGCTCGGCATAGCGCGGGGGTCAAATTACGGAACTACCTACATCAACGGAATCTCCATTTGAACTAAAACTGTCACAATAATATAATAAATGAGTCAAGTGTCAACCCTGACCGGAGCAACAGGGGGCGTCGGACTGGGTGGGGGGTTGGTAAATGGGGGCGGAAGTGTCGTGCGTGCGATTTAATTCCATCACCTCGCCCGGGACGATTCTCGAGCGTACTTCAGTGTCGTAGTGATGGGCTGCTATCTGTCATTGCTATCGATAAAGTATAAGTATCGAGTTAAAGCATTTGTACGTAAGTTCAGAAAGTTTAAAAAAAAGTATAACGGGTTTCCCGTTCTAATTTTGAGCTGCCCGGCTGGGGCAGGGCACCTTATAGAAGTCCGTAGCCAAATAACACAATTGTTTGTGTTGTGTTCCTAGTCCTACGTGGTGAATAAAGTATCCAGTAATGAGCTCCTTGGGGAGGGGAGAGGATCGTTATATTGTGTTGACAGCAGAGGGATTAATCCCATTATGCTGCCAACACAGTATAACTCTCCGAACACAGAGTGGCAGCGCGCAAGTGATACTACGGTATTGTAAGCGTGAATAGGCTGCGGTAACCGTTTCCACCGTGAGGGCCGTATGCTTGTTTGCTACTCTTGTTGTATAAAAAAGCACCCATTGGTACAGACGGGATTCG
This sequence comes from Drepana arcuata, assembly GCA_016069955.1. Lineage (NCBI taxonomy): Eukaryota > Metazoa > Arthropoda > Insecta > Lepidoptera > Drepanidae > Drepana > Drepana arcuata. The sequence goes on along the minus strand of JACCPG010009450.1, from coordinate 7,080 downwards.
AACTTACGATCTTTGTGTCGCAGGAAACTATTCAAGCCACGCGGCCACAACGGACAAATTAAACATCTTCCTTGAGTGTCCGATCGTTCTGATCTAGTCAGTTATAATATTGTCCTCCATCACTTGTGTCATTGCATGCGCTTTAATTGTGCACTGTTGTTTTTTTATTTTTTTTTTAAACCACATGTGTGGAAAACAAGCATGCGGTCCGCCTGTAAGCGGTTACCGCCGCCTATGGACGCTTGCAACACCAGGGGTATCACTCGCGCGTTGCCGATCATGCAGGAATCTTTTCACACACTGCTTGAAGAACTCCATGCTGTACTCTCCAGGGAAAACCTCAACGGGGGCTCATTCCACATCCTGAGCGTTCGCGGAAGAAAACTTCATCACAATATCATACATAATATATAATGTAATAGTCTTTGCAGTAGACGGGGATCATCTCCGGATGTATCATTGTCCAGCTGTCCCTCCTAGTATAATATCCGTCAAGAGTATCCCATACTTATATAAAAACTTACGAAAGAACCTCCACGTGTTGGATATGTGTCTCAACAAAGGCCTCTGTCTCAAAAAAACCTATAAAGGAGCTCTTTGGGGACCTGAGAATTTATGCGATAAATAATTCTATCGATATCGACAGGGAGCAACCCTTTTGTGAAACGCAGGCGGTGGAAGTGGCGGCTGGTCGTAAAATTGCGAGACCAGGTGATTCTGTCGGCGGCGGGTACACCGCCACGCTATACTGCCGGCGAGACGTACGCTTTTAGTGCTCACCGCAGGGTTGGCACACATCCTTTACTGACCGTAAATATTTTATTGTGAAAACTCAATGCTGAGAACATAATATTCCTTAACCACACTTACGTATTATGTACACTACAATGTATTTCCATCTTATTTTCCAATCCTCACGCCTTCCCATAAGGGTCCCCGAAGGGGTAGGCAGAGGTGTACAGGTAGTACCCACACACATACTTTCCGCCAGAGATATATTATAGGTGCCAACGTGACAGATGGTGAGTCCATCGCCGTTATTCAAGCACGACTATACCATACGCCTATGCAGGTTTCCTCTCGATGTTTGCCTTCACAGTAAAGCTCGTGGTGAGACTAATCACTGTACTTAAAGTTCAAAAAACTCATTGGTACCGAAATAAAGTACCTTAGTAAATAAAACCTTTATATTTGCCGCAAGTGCCAGCCCTGGCGCAGCTGGGAGCCGGTGAACAGGCAGCGAGCACGATATCCGCCTCGTACTTAGCACCTAAGTATACATTATAGTATACGTAGGGTTAGCGGTACGTGAGTGAGACTCCTGTACCTCTGGCTGGGTTTTCAACTTTTTATACATACATGTTTAAAAGTGGGTATTATGGAGTAGTGACCATTTGTGTTCACATTGGAGAATGGATGGTGATGGCGAGCATGTTATACACATAGAACAGACAAATAGAATGTGGAAGATTCGAAGTCTGTAAACCTAGAGAGAACCTGGAGAGTACAGCATGGAGTTCTTCAAGAAGGGTGTGAAAGGATTCCTACAGGGTCGGCAACGCGCGAGTGAGTGAGCGGCGGTAACCGCTTACCATGAGGCGGATCGCATGCATGTTTGTCACCCATGTGGTATAAAAAATTATTATTATTTATTGTCTTTGTAATGAATGACAAGTACCTACTTGTTTTTAATAAGAAAGCACGTAAGTTCCACTTTAGCGGACTCAGTTATTATACATTAGTATTTATACCTATACTAGCTCATGCCCGCGGCTTCGCCCGCGTGGAAAGAGCAACATACATATTTTTGCCTTTATAATATTAGAGCTTTGAATCTTTCGGGATTCAAATGTAGCCGATGTCTTAATCCTGGGTATAAGCCATCACCATAAAAAAATATCAGTAAACCGGCTTTTTTTCAGTCGTAAAAATGTTTTTTTTTTTCAATAAAAAGTATCCTATGTTACTTCTTATACCTCCAGGAATATGTGTACAAACTTTCATGATAATCGATTATGTAGTTTTTTCGTGAAAGCATAACAAACAAACTTACATTCACATTTATAATATTAGTAAGGATTTATACCTATAGGTAATTTAGGTAAAAAATAACAAAGATATGTAAAAAATAGGAAAATTTGTATACAAATATGGACATTACATACATATCATCAAGCCAAGCTCTAACGGGGTAGGCAGAGAGGGACGAGCGCTATTTCTCTCTAGACTAACATCATATTTCGCTTCGTCCACATTCATCAGTCTCTTAACACATGCATTGCGGTCCTTGCGTGACCGATCGATTTGATTTGAAGGTAATTGGAACGTGGTTTTCTATAAATGTAAATTAATTATGAAAAATTAAGAAAATAATGACTGAAAATTATCGATATCGATAAGTTAAACAGTTAATGGTGACGTCTCTAGTGTCGAGTAAATTTACGAGCGCGCGGTGACAGTCAAAGCCCCGTGACCGCTCACCGCGCTGGGCGGGGGAGCCACCAATCTCAGGGTCTGCGTGTTTATAAAAACGAAAAGCGACGGCATTAATGTCACCATCGCGGACGTATGAAAATTATAATCTGACATTACTATGACGTTAAAAAAATATGTGACATCTTGAGGAAACCTCCATACTTTGGAGAAGAAACTCAAAGGTGTTTGTCAGTCGTGCTTGAGACACGCCATCTATGCTCTGCATATATCTCCCGTGAAAGTTATTACATATATGCTAGCTGTGCCCTCGACTTCGTCCGCGTGGAATAGAGACTGAGCAGCATTTTTTGGAAATGTTAAGTGAAGTTTACCGCAATATATTAGTGAAAACCACATCTAAGATAAGCCGTTTCTGAGATTAGCGTGCACAAATGCACAGACAAACAGACAAAAATTCTAAAAATCTGTGTTATGGGTGCTATTTGCGATGATACATACATACATATCATATCATCACGCCGAGTCCCTAACGGGGTAGGCAGAGACTACAGAGCGCCAGTTCTCTCTAGACTTACATACCTCTTTCGCTTCGTCCACATTCATCAGTCTCTTCATACATGCATTTGCGTTGATAAAGGCCCCAATAATATTTTTCCGCATAATATATATTTCCTGTACAGACAGCGATCCGTAACATTTTTATTATATGTATTATGTATAGATATTCTTAGAGACATATCCTTGCAAAAGAGCTAGTAATTTTTTGACATAGATCGAAGCGTATAGCGTACATCAAGCGCTATTTCTATAACACGTTACACGAATAACATGGCAGTGTCGATAAATTGGAGACGCGGCGTCGCGTTACGAGGGGCACTCACCACTCGCACTAATGACGCGCTTGTTCACTTGGCGACGGGCCGGGGACGTTGGCCGATGATGGACGAGATGTTGCAGCCCTACGCGCGGGTGGCTGCGTTGGATCACATACGCCAAGGTTGGCCCAACATCCTTCCTTTATTGAACAAACATTTGGCATGAAGACAGGGCGATACAATTTCATCGTGGGTGTATGATATGTATGTGTTTTTTTGACACCTGTCATTATATATCCTACTAATGGGCTTATTTTCAATATATATAAAAATCAATGTTTGTCTGTATTTCCTTTATAGAATCGTAAACGGCTGGATTGATTTTAATGAAATTTTCTGTGTTTTTAGGTGGATCGTGTTTCGGAAAATATTTATTTTTCTCCTAAGCGAAGCTGGGCGGGACAGCTAGTATATTATAAATGCGAACGCTTGTGAGGATGTCCGTTACTCAATCACGCAGTAGAGGCTGAACTGAATTGAATAAAAATTGCCACAGAGATAGATTGATAGCTTTACTCCCAGAATACATATGTTTTATACGAGAAAAATACTTAAGCCCTTCCTTTTAAGCCCAGCCTTTTTCCTCTCATAACGGTAACACACTCATGATTGTAGCGTTGTTGTTATTATTTTTAATCTTGTCTTCTTTTCGAAATAATATGATATTTTTATCGAACAGTGTGGCATCCCTATCGCCAGTGTAACAGTAGCCGTCGTCAGGCGCCAGAAACAATGCGCCAGGCGGACGACTTCACGGCCCTCCGTTTTTATTTGTTCCCGGAGGCACCCGCTGTATTTAATTCCCTGTGCTCAGGGCGTCTCCGGGCTTTGAGAGCAAAGGAGTCTTATAAACTAAAGATCACAACTTTATGCTACCTTAGTATTGTTCAGAGAAATACAGTCAGTGGAGTTTTGTAAGAGTCTCGTCTGTGTAAGTCTAGAGAACTGGCCCACTTGTTCATAACCTACCCCGTGAATAAATTGTATATGTCACATAAAGGGCTGGCCCGATTTGTATGTAATTTTGTATTTATTATATTTGAGTTATTTGGATGTTTTGAAAACATTTTTTTATAACCGAAGCGAGCTGAGCGGTCCCTCTTTCTATCTATCTAGTATACATACATATATTACTACATACATAGGTACTCAATATGTATTTATGTTTGAATTTGTTATTGAATACGTGTGTCTGTAAATCACCACTAAAATTCTGGAGTACTTCAAGGAGGGAGAAAGGTTTCTTCTCTATGATGATAACGTGCAAGTGATACGCTTGGTTTTGAAAACGTCCTAGGTCGCTTACCATCAAGCGAGCCGTGTTCATGACTGCTCCATCTGAGGAATTTAAATATGTAGTTGTAATAAATACTCTGTTACATGACGATTTTGGAAAATCCATTTAGTTATATAATACTAGGGAACTAAAATCACTTCCTGGAAAAATGGCTGACCATTCTCTGACCAGCGCGGGACATTTACCGACGCGGCGGTACTAGGCGATCATAAATTATAGCTAGCGGCATTGCGCAGCGGTCGGTAATTACGCAACGACCAACATATATCTTGCGGTCAGAGCGTTCGAGAATGAACTCTAATAGCAGCGAATAAGAGTGTATGGATGATAAGTATAGTGTGCTGTTGGCACGGGCCGGTTGAGCGTGCATGCAGGCGCGGCGGGGCGACGGCTGATGACGTGTAATTAGAACGCGGCGGGATTCTCGCTCGCTAGATATCGAACGCGTCAAAGTTGTTACACACAGAGCTCAGATTCACCGCTTGAATTAAGACCTCCTCAGCGCGCTAGTGCTCTGGTACATATTAAATAAAGATTGAATGTCATTGAATCTTGTTGAGAAGGTTTTTGAGTTCAAATTCGATTTACGTGTAGAACCGACCTCCAAGCGCCTAGTTTATCTTGTTAGTTAGCTAATCAGATGTATTTTATGGTCCAGTAGCTCTGCCCGAGGTACTAATCGGGGTTAAACAGCAGTAAATATTTATCCTAGCTTTAACCTACCTTCCGTCCAAAATTACACTCAAATCTGGTCTATTATTTTCGTGTGATTAATTAACAAACATACATATTCCATTCTGACAAATATGTGTGAAGAATATTGTATTAAGCGGCTGTTATCCGCCATTACGATATAAATAATCAATACAATATTATTGACGTAAATAAGCCCATATATCCCTGAATACTGATAAGTGATAGGACAGTCTATTTAGCTTCGAGTGGTGGCTATATATGCGTTGGGGCTCATGCCTCATGCACATTTAAAAACATGTCTTAAAAGCACAGTATGTATACATTTCAACAGAATCAGACTAAAAGACGAAGCTCCATGTCATAAATAAGTTATTAGGTACCTACTGTAAAGAAAGAACACAGGAGCGAAGTACACAGGTTAAGTTTTTACATACATACATACATACATATCATCACGCCAAGTCCCTAACGGGGTAGGCAGAGAGTATAGAGCGCCAGTTCTCTCTAGACTTACATACCTCTTTCGCTTCGTCCACATTCATCAGTCTCTTCATACATGCTCGTCGGTTTCGAGTACTCTTAACGTTCCCCGTCCTTGAGTCCGATCTATTTGATCCAGTTAGTTGGAACGTGGCCTTCCTCTGCCTCTTCTTGCACACACTTTTGCTTTGTATATCTGTTTCGTCAATCTTTCTTCCCTCATCCTTTCTATGTGTCCAAACCAACGTAACATGCCTTTCTTCATCTTTACAATCACGCCCTCATTCACGCCAGTTGATTTGCGAATCTCTTCATTGCGGATTCGATCTAATATCGTGACGCCGCACATTTTTCGAAGAGATCGCATCTCGACTGCATTCATGCTATTTTCATACTTCCTCTGACATACCCAGGATTCGCTGCCATACAATAAGGTTGGTACCAATATCGCGTTGTGGAAAGCAACTCGAGCATTCTTGCTCAGACTTTTACTGCCCATCAACGCCGACATGGCTCCATTCACCTTATTTCCGGCAGTTATCCTTCTTTCAATATCTTTTTCATACTTTCCATCTTGTGTGAACATGCTTCCAAGATATACAAATTCATTCACTTGCTCTGTTAAGTTTTTTAATATTAGAAATATTAGAATACTACTACTACTAGTCTGTATTTGTATCTGTATGTCTAGAGAGAGATGGCGCTCTACTCTTTCTGCCTACCCCGAGAGGGACTCGACTTATGTATGTGTATTTGTATAAGATGATTTAAAATTGTATGGCATCGCTGTGGATCTATGTTCCTGTAATTTATGGTTTATGAAATAAAAAATAAAACGTACAATTTCAAAATTCAATTTTGGAATTTGTTTCGACCTCTGACACGGATTGTGGTGTTCGTTGTTAATACTTTTTCTACCTGCCAACTACATTATCATTTCCAGCCAGTTCTTTCGTAAGCAATAGCTATTATAAAATGGTGAGTGTTTATCCGACTTACATAGAAAATTACTTGACAGAGAACCGAAACCTTCAACCTCGCAATACGTTCAACAACAGACCAAAAAAGACCACAAAAGTTCCCCGAAGCAGTAAGATACGGTGGCTTCGACCATAAAGTTTTAACAATCACCATCGTAAAACAGGACGCATCTGAGACCATAAATAGCGTGCATAAAGATATTTGGCGCAGATTAGTTTCGTTGTTTGAAGAGCAGAAATTCGTGAGTACACTTGACTATCATTCGACAACAAATTGTTACTTAGGGCAATTAGTAACTCCAAAAAGCGCTAATTT